>VZTF01001876.1:252657-263181 GCA_013397755.1 Cnemophilus loriae
GGCCCCGCTGCTGCCGGGGCTTGGGCAAGACCAGGGGCGCCCCCGCACCCGGGAAATCGGGGCTACACCGGGCCCCGGGGCGGCGCAGGGAGGCGGGGCCGAGGAGGTGCTTGAGGCAGCGAAAGTGAAACGTAAACAGAAACATACCGAAGGGATTACAATGGTACATCTTAAATAAATATCATGCCCGACGAAGTAAATATTATACCCTACACCTGCTTATTTTTCTGTATTTACTTATTTATTTATTTATTTATTTACAAAGCCTAGAGCCTGTGGAAGAATATAAAAGACACTACATGTATTTTCTCTGTTTCTGTCAGGCTTTCTCTGACCCAAGCTTGGATCCCAAGCAGTGACTGAGCCACTGCAGAGCCCTTTGGTGCTGGGGCTGTTCCTCCTGGATCTGCTGCACGATGCTGTTAATGGTCTGCAGCCGACTCCGCAGTTTCTCCCGCTGGTTCGTGCAGGCCTCTTCAGTGTGGCACAGGGCCCTGTACTTCCCTTCCCTCAGCGCCTGTAGCTGCTTCTGCTGCGCCTGGTGGGCCACAAGCTCCAACAGGTTCTGAGAAAAGCAAAAAGCGAGGGGGCTGTGACAGCAGGAAAGGCAGGGGCGGGACTCGTGTCAAGTGCCCTGACGTTGGACAAGGGAAGGACAGTGCTGTGAATTCCCCACCGTAACAGCCAAACAGCACCCCCAGCCCGGGTGTTGGAGGGGCACCGACGTCACAGAATTCCATAAATCAGAGAAATTCTCACATACATAAGGCAACCCTTGCCAGGACAGGGTTTCAATACGTCAAGTTGGCTCTTGGTGAGCCCCTAAAATGTGCTCAGTTAATGTGTTGCTGTGACACCACACTGAGCACACCCTTGAGGACGGTGCTGAGACAGAGCTGGCAGGAGAGGAAGCAGCAGGCTCAGCCTGGCTCACATGCTGTAAGGGAGTGCATGTGCTCACCCATCGTTTTTCACTCTGAAGACATTCCATGTCCAAGCTGAGGCTGTCGGTCTCAGCCTGGAGCTGGCACAATTCCTGCTTCTTTTCTGAAAAGGTGGCACCGAGGGACTCTTGGATGTCCTCCAGCTCCTCCATGGTTTGGTTGCATTCATAAATGTTCTAGTAAGGGGAAGAGAAGGAAATGGCAGATTTCAGTTCTTTAGTTCAGCTGCATTCCAGACCATCCTCCCAGAACTCGGTTTTGGGGGATTTTCAATGAATGATTTCCAAAGCCTGCCCCTGTGCCGGCACAGGGTCTGTGCACGGACACTCCTGCGCTCACTGCTGCTCGCCACAAGGCCAACCCCAGCTGTGCGAGCTCCTGCAGCCCCACTTTCCTTCCTCACCTCCTGGGTTTCCCTGATCTTCTTCTTCAGCTCCTGTTTCCTGCTCTGGAAGTCGCTCTTGGTGCTATGTTTCTTATGTACTTTGCTCTGAGCCTCTGCCCGATTTGTTATCGTCTCCCTGTGCGAAACACACGCCTCCATCGCCCGAATCAACGTCTCCTGCTGCTTCAGCAGCTGCCCATAGCGCACCTGCCGTTTGCCAAGACACAAACCAGCCTCAAAATACCCAATGTTTACCAATAGCACCAAGGGAAGCTGTCTGGGTGGCACATCCCACCAGCATAAACCAGATACATGTGACACGAGTGCCTGCAAGCCAGATTTGGTCCAAATCCAAACCTGGTTTGCTGTGTGTGGATCTGGAAGGCAGAGGCCTGGATTATCAACTTGTCTACACCAATATTAAAAATGTTAGTCTAAACCTCGTTAGCAAGAGCAGAAGCACAAAAGCAGCAGCATCCTGAGAATGAAGGGGATGAGCTGCTCAGCCAGGAGAGGGAACGCTTCCCTAAAACAGTGATTAAAGTGATGCAATACTTAGCAATCAACATTGCTTATAAACCAGGGTCACAGAATCAGGTGGCAGACACGCTGCAATTTAAATAGATTTCTTGGGAGTATCCAGATTCTGCTGAGCCTGGCACGGGGAATGCGGGATGTGTGGGCTGGATGTGCTCGGTTCAGTCGAGCTGCAGGGGGTTTAGAGTCCTGCCCTGGGCCCTGAAGGTGCCACTTCTCCAGCCTGTTTCTCACCTCCTGCCTCATGTTTCAGCCACTCCAAGGCTGAGTACACTGGGTGGCTTCCCCTCCTCAGCCCTCTTTCCCAGTGCCTTACTTGCATCCTACGAATCTCTGTTTTCATGTCATGGATTTCGCCTTGTTCCAACAGAGAATCTGTTGCTTCCCGCATCTCTTTTGCCAGCTGGATCTTCTTCTCCCACAGCAGGATCTGATGCCTTCAGAGAAGAAAGGAGAAGGAAAAGGAAAGCTAGACCCCCATTACCTGCCCAGTGCAGCACACTCACAGCCAGTTACTGGCAGAGTCTTCCCATATGGATCTTGGCAATGTCCAGCTCACACATGCTGGAACTGTTAAAGCCAACATCCTCCCAGCTCTTGCTGGTTCCAGAGACGGTTGAAACACCTTTCAGTTTCTGTGTTTCAAACATTCGTTGAAGTCCTATCCCCTTCTCCAGGAAGGCTAGAAGCTGGTGCCAGGTTTGGTGACTGGAGGAGAGTGGGAACATGGACACAGACACTCAGGACTGTGGCACTCCGGTACCTACTCTGCTTCTACCAGGCTGTTCAGGAGCCTTTCCTTCTCCTCAACCAGCTGACTGTGCCTCTCCTGCATCTCCACGGATTCTTTTTCTGCTGCCTAGATTTGGGAAGAACAAAACCATGCAACATTGTCAGGCTGAGAAGGTTTTCCAGCATCAGTGTTTGATCTGCACGGGAGGCTGAGACCTGGCAATGAGGTGCCAGGTGCCTCAGTACCTTGAGAGACTGCACAAACTCGTTCTCTGTGACGATTTTGCCATTTTGCAGCTCCTCGACGCTGCTGTTGTTCTTTTTGATCAACACGTTCAACTTTATCAAGTCATTTGACATGTTCTTCATGTGCCGTTCCACGTCCTTCTGTTCTTTTATTTCCTGCTGAATTTCATCTATGGGTGAACAGAAGAAAGTCTTAGAATTCCCCTGAGCACGAACACAGACAAGGTGTGACAAACTGATATCAGAGCTGGCAACACCTCAGGCAGAGCCACCCGTGTCCCATGTGTCCAGACAAAACGTTTTTCCACAAGCTCAAAAACCAAAAAAAGGTTTTGAAGGAGACTCCTGTGGAAAAAAGTTGGGTTTGGCCAAGGAAAGTGCTGTCATTGCTGGAGACATTTACCTACCCACTACTTGCAAACTTTATTTAACAAGTGTAACAGGTGACATTGTCACTTAGGGTCCGACTGTCAGGACAGTAGGATCAATCCTTATAGGAATAACAACGTGCAATCAGCAGAAGTGCCTGGGCTGTTGGGAATCCTGCTCACACACAGCCAGGAGCACTCTTTGGGGCAGGTCCAGCTCTTCCCACCTGTAACCCTCCACCCCATTTTCCCTCCCTTCACAGATGAACATTTTAAGGAAGAGTCAGGGAGTGGAGTACTTTCCACGCGCAGTTTCCTCTGCTGCATGATGATGATCTGTTTCTGTAACATATCCAGGGAGGTTACTTGCTCCTCCCGTTCCCGTGTCAGCTTGACCAGCTCCTTCTGCTCATGGAGCCAGTACTTCTGCAACGTCATCACCTCGGAACTGCATTCTTCTATCTCCTTGTGCAGCTGGTTGATCTCAATTTCCAGTGGTCCCAGTTCTTGCCCCTGTACAAGGGCAAAGTTTGGGATAAATCAGGCAGAAGCTGCTGGAGTTGTTTCCAGCATCTGGACATTCTGAAGTTTGCAGAGGACGTGCCACAGGACTCATTTCCCTGTGGGTATCCATAAAGTCTTACACTGGGACAGATCCGGGAGTCATCCCAACAGGGCCAACCCTCAAACGACTGAAACCTCTCTGCCTGCCCCACTCTCCCCTCCTCAGTGTTTGCAGATTTTCCAACACGATCCTATTTACTCATTGATGCCATCTGACATTTGCATCAGGTGCAGACAAGTCCCTGCAGGGATCTGTGCCAGGCACACCCTCATTTCACAATTCCCTTTGCTGCATTATGAACTGTCTGATAAACATAAACACCTGCATTAACCAATGCAGCTTTTCAATCACAGTGCTGCTGCCTGAAAGTTTGAACTACCCACCACTTAACACAGTTACATTGATCAGAGGCATCTGTGGCCACCAGAATAAAAAGAAAGAATAAAATCAAAATTGGGACTGAAACACAAAAGTACCTACCCCCTGCTGAGCAAGAAGCATCTCCAGCTTCTTGTTGTACAGACAGATGATCCCTCCCTTCTTGTCAGCCAGGAGCCTGGACTTTGCAATCTCACTTTCCTGGCAGGCGATCAGTTCATTCATATTTTTTATTTCCTTGTCCACCTCACAGAGTGTTTTCTGGTGAACTGTCAGCCTGCAGCTGGTATTAGTCGCATTCAGAATAATCTGGGCCACATCATTCTCAACCTTGTAAAAATGCAGCTCCTGTGAAGATCAAGAGAGAAAACACATCACTGTCCCCAGCAGCCCCTTGCTGAGTTGTAATGCCACTTGTCCCAGCACAGGGGACTGAGATTCTACTCCCGGGTCTGTACCACAAGCCATAAGCTACTTACCCTGTGTGTACCTTTGCTTCTCCATCAATTGACAGGTAATACAATATTTACCTCTGCCATACAGCTGTAGAAAAGCATTAAGGAGCCTAAACATTCCAACAACCTGCAAGAGACCTCACTCATCCCTTCTGCAATGACCCCCTGCCCAGCTGTCTCCAGCTACCTGCCACCAGGACCAGGACATCACTGTATTGTCCCTTCTCCACCACACCTGGCACACACAGCCCTCACCTAACAACTGGCACAGGACTGGGTGTGGGAAGTGCTGGGCTGAGTTTTCTAATCTTTCCAAGTGATCCAGTTATACACTCCCAGAGAGAGCAATTTATCATGGATTAAAGAGCTGTGGGTCAGGTTGGACTGTTCCTTGGACGTTCCTCAGAATTGAGAGCTGCCTGCATCCCATTCCATGATGAATTATAGAAATAAAAATTAATTAAAATTAGATTACAGAAGTGCCACATATCCATTGTTTTTCTTCAGTACATAGGAAATGCTAATACTTTATAGTAAATACTCCCAGGATTCACCATTTTGCCCCATTTTTAAAGTAGAGAACAGTGTGTTTTGTGTCAGGCCTTTTTGGCCAAGCTCTCTCACATACACCAGAATCCTGCAATAAGATCACAGGGAGAACCAGATTGGAGAGGCAAACTCAGCAGAGCTTCAATGCAGACCTGAAACCAGAACAAAGTCACTGACAAACCCTGCTGGAGACCCACAGCTCCCGTGGCTCTTTCCCTGCCCTCCCAAGTGGGGGATGCCATACCAGGTTGCTTTTTCTGTTCCGAAGTTTTTCAGCCAGCTGGGAGAAGTGCTTTGCAACTTTGCTGGATATCATCTGGTCCTGAAGCTTTGCCATGATTTCACTCTCTAGCTGCTCTTTGACACAAGTTCCCTTCTCTATACCCTTCCTGATGGACAGCAACTCATTCAGGTGACCAGCTTGCTCCTAAAAGGTTGGAAGACAGAGACAGGATCATTACAACTGTTTGAGGAAGGGTATTCAATTCAAGTATTCCAAAGGATTCATCTTCCATAGACTCTCCTCACCATCTTGGTCCTGCTGAGGGTCTGCTCTGTCTCATGGAGAGCACGAGTGTAGGTGCCAGTCTGAACCTGCAGGGCCTCCTGCTCCAGCAGGCACTGGGCAATCAGTTTCCTTGTCACGCTGGCATCATTCTGGGACCGGTTCAGGAGGCTGACAAGGTTCTCATTCTTCTCCTCCTCTTTCCTGATGGACTTCCCACAGCCATGGATGTCCCCTTCTAGGGACTTGAGGTCACGTCTGTAGTTGCTGGAGAGGCAAAGAAGATGGAAAATCATCACAGGGATTGGTGCTGAACAGCCACCCACAAATTCCTCTTTTCAAACATGTTATTGCAGCAACAACTGCCCAAGAAGGAAGATCTTTGTAAGGGCTCAGCTGCTGTGACAGTGCAGAGTCAGCAGGAGATGGTTGGAAACATTGAGATTTAAAAGTAAATGTATGTAGGAAAATTGATTCCTTCTTTCAGTACTGTCCCAGCCCCCATTCCTACCAGGATGCCACCATATAAAAGCAGGTTGTTTGCTCTCAGAGAGTCAGTCAAGCTTTAAGGCTCCATAGCAAATAAACACTTCCTCTGGCAACAACAGGGAGGTTTTCCTGAACATTTCCAAAGGCCTCACAAAACCCTGATAATGAGAGATAAACCCTTCCTGACATCCAGCTCTTTGGAGTAAGAGATGTTGCAAAGGTGAGGGAACTTTTTCAAAGGAATAAAATGTGATTATAAGAACTCTAAACAGCTTCAAGAACCCTCCACATTCCGAGGAAGAGATGTGGTTAGGATAAAGAGAACAGCAACAAAGAACTGCTCGTCTTATCCTTTAAATTTATTACGTACTTTAGAGCAGGAAACGTGTTCTGCCTGACACGCCCTGCCCACACAGTGCTAAACCCCACAGGAGACACTCTGGAATCCCCGTCTAGAATCCCTCCTGCCCAAACCTGAGGTGTCCTCGGGGCCTGGTTTCAGACCATACCTCAGCAGCTCCTGAGTGACAACATAGGCCTCGTCCCTCTGCTTCATTCCAGCCAAACTGCTGTTCCAGTGATCCATCAGCCTCTTTTTCTCCATGTTAATAGCCTGGACCTCCAGACCAGCCTGGGGAACAGAGAGATGGCAGACAGGATGAATCTACACTGTGTTGAAAAAAAAAAATCATGCTACAATACAATTTTTTTCTTTTCTTGTTCATAATGTGCTGAGCAGGATCAGCTTCAACTGTGTGGCTGGTTCATTGTCTCAGCAGCCCACAGAGCACAGGTCTGCAAGAAAAAACTGCTGAGAAGGGCAGGAGGAAGTGATTTACAGGCACTTCTTAAGGACAAAGGAAAAGAAAAAAAAAGTCTTCATTCTTCCAAACAGGAACAAACTGTGAAACTCTGTCCCACATTGTGCACACCACGTGAGCATGGGCCAAAGGGGTCAGCCCTGCCAGAGGGAAATATTAACCACAAGGGACAAGTCCCCTCCTACCTCACTGACTGCCTGCCGGGTCACTTTTGTGTCCTCTGCCTGGGCCACAAGCTGAGCTTCAAACAGAGCAATTTGTTCCTGGAGCTGGTAGACTCTCCTTGTTAACTGGTCCAGGAGAAGGTCCTACAGAGCCAGAGCCAAACAGTCCAGGGTGAGTCATGGAATCTCAGTCTAAACCAACAATATCCTACAAGAATAACATCAGCTAAGAAAGGAATTAAAACTGGCAGCTGAAACTTTCCCATTCATACACAAATGGCTCACGACTGCAGCAGGGATGACTTGCAGGAGAATGAAACCTTTGCTGACTGTTCATTACTGCAGTTGCAGTAGTAAATTGATAATTCAGCTCTGATGCCACATCCCCTCCTGTCAGCACGGATTACACTGGGCCACCTGTCCAGCTACTGGGAATCTTAATAATGTATATCTGAAAATCCTTTGTTAAAACCCTCCTAAACCCACTGTGTTCCAACAGTTTGCACAGAATTCTGCATCAGCAGTACCCCGTGGATTGTGTCCTGGAAGGCAGCAGAGGGAGCTCCTGCACCGACCGGCTCCGCTCGCTCCCAAAGTTCACTTTCCATCGTGAAATTCGCGCTGATTCAGAATCATTCTCGAGACCCGTACACACACTATTTCTTCATTAAATATCTTCCTTCCTCCACACCCCCTTTCCTTAAGTGAAGAGTGATTTACTGTCCTAAGGCTTGCAAACCATTTGGGCAGTGTGTGTTGGTGTCTCAGGGCAGGCAGGGCTTCTCCTCCTTTTTAGAAAAGCCTCTGTGGTTTTTTTTTCTTTCAATTATTTGAGAAAAATATCCCCACTCATCTTCCACAATTCAGTCGCTCTAGCCTTCCTCCTGACAAGGAGGCACATCCTCCAAGACTCACTGCTGGCACCTGCATTTATTTATTTCAAAGACAGTTTTACTTGGTACCTGTTTTTTCTTTAGCACCTCAGCCTGGATCCTCTCTGCCTCAGCCCTCTTTGCCGACTGTTTCATCAGTAAAACCCTGTGATGCATGTCCTGGTCCATGTTCTGCACATAGAAGAGCTCCAAGGCCAGGTTTTCAATCTGGGTCTGCATTGCAGAAACTAGGGGCACAGGAGGCAAAACAGTAACAGAGAAGTTTGTTTGTAGGGTACACCTTAAAAAGAGATAAAAGAGAAAGAAATACAGAAGCTCCCAAAGCAAAACCTCTCACACATCAGCTAAACCAGCCCTCCCCAGCATAAATATTTATATCAGATTTGGAGTAGGGCTCCACAAGCAAAGCTAAAGATCCTGGCAAGCAATTCCTGGATTCCCAGCTCACAGAATTCCAGGAGTATCTCTGAAACTTTTCAACATGTGCATTGCTCCTGATTAATTATTTTGCTGTATTTTTCAATCCAGTGCTTGATTTAAACTCAAATTAATTTCTCCACACAGCCCTAGGTTTGGGAAACACTTCCAGGACTGCCTCAGTCACCTTGCTTGCGTTCATCATCTGTGTTGTGACACATTTCCTTGTGAGCATCCCTGAGGCCCTGCAGCTCCTCCTCCAGCTGCTGCCGCGCCGCGGCCGCCTGGGAACAGCGCTCGTGGCTCTTCTCCAGCTCCACCTCCAGCTGCCCCAGCTGCTGCTGGGCTCCATAAAGGGTCACTCCGAGCTCTTCCCTCTGCACTTTGCTGGTCTTCATTGCTGTCCTCTGCAGACACAAGAGGGAAGGAGCTGTCTCGCAGCAGCTCGGGCGGGAGGGGCTGTGGGAAGGCAAAGGAGAGGCTGTGTACCAGTTCGTGGAGGTCTAGGTTCACTTGTTCGATCTGCTTGGTGAGGTAATTCTTCAGGGCAGCCTGGAATCTTGTCATCAGAGGCTGTAAAGAAGGACGGCATTAATAAACTCTAACATACTTGTGTAAATAGATTCTGAAGAAGCCTCACTGCTACTTCCCCCACCCAATAAAACATCTTATTTCTGCCACAGACACCTGTGTTCTTATTTTAGCTACGCTCACTGTGGCAAGTGAGAGATGTTACACAGAGGGTATTTGCTGATGCCAAAACGTGAGAATATTTGAAAGTCAGAACCGTGTCAGAAGAGCAGCATCTGAGAACCCGCTCACCCTCGCTGCAAGGACTTCTCTTTCAGGGGCACTGAAGGGATCACATTTACCCACGGCACCGCTCACTTCTGAACCTGCAGCTCTGGGGTTAGGATTGAGTGACACAGTCAGCAGTTAATACTTGGGCAAAGCTGATCTTCCCACATGCAGCTGAACAGCTGAGCCACTGCTTACAGCTCACCTCACACGTTTCAGAGAAACACAAACACCAGCTCTGCAAAGAACAAGACTGGAAGACTTCTCACATGTTCTGGATCCAAGACGACCAGCTCTGTTTCCTCTGCTGTTTTCCCCCTACTTCTTCTTATTTCATGTTCCTCAGCTCCCTTTTGCCATCTCTGGCTGCCATGATCGCTCGGCTTTGCATGGTGAGAACTGGGTCGTCCTTTGCTCCCTGGACCCCACCACAAAAAAAGAAAAAGATAAAGCAATAGGATTAGATTTCATGGTATTGTGCCTCCGGTTGGATTAACAATGACCAGAAAGGGAGAAAACCAGAGGCCGTGCTTGAGAGATGCTGCAAAGGCACCGGGGGATACCTGGCGTGGTGCAGGTGTCCGGCTCCGCGGCAGGTGCTCCTGAGGGAAGGGCAGGGGCTCCTCCGCCTGGAACCGGCTGCTCCATGTCACCCTGTTCAGGAGGACAGCTGTCACATTCTGCGTTATCTGGGAAAACCTCGGGCGATTTTTCCTGAAACGTAAAATCCATCACCTCTTCCATCTAACTCTATTTAGCCCTAAAAATCCGCTCACTTTTTATCATGAGACATCAGCAGTGCAGACAAAGGATCAACATTTGCTGGGCCTGCAGCCGGAGAGAGGGTGAGCAGCGGGACTGGGCACGGGACACGCACCGGGGAGCCGGGAGGTACCGGGCCGGCGGTGGAGGGGACGGGCAGTACCGGGCAGTGCTGGGCTGCAGTGGAACCCGGACCGGGCAGAACCGGGCCGTGGTGGAGGGGACGGAACCGGGACGGGACGGGACGGGACGGGGCGGGAAGAGACGGGCGATCTCGGGCGTGGTGGAGCGGACGGGCGATCCCGGGACGGGCGGCACTGGGGCGGGATGGGATGGGATAGAATAGCACGGTGCGGACCGGCGGAGGAGCCCCGGGCGGGCAGTAGCGGCCCCGGGCGGGCGGTCCCGGCCCGGCCCGGCCCGGCCCCGACTCACCCGCGGCGGCTCCGCCATGTTCCCGTTACCAGGCAACGCGTCAACACCCGCTCACGTGACCGCCCGGGCCGCACCACCGCG
>VZTF01001876.1:263384-307655 GCA_013397755.1 Cnemophilus loriae
GCTCCGTGGTTGATCCCGTTCTTTGTCCGCCCTTCCCACGCCGGAGCCCCGCGGAGGGCGGCGGGAGCGGGCGAGTGCTCCGGGAGGACGGGATGCTGCCCGGGAACCGAGATGTTGCCCGGGAACCGGGATGCTGCCCCGAGGGTCGGGATGCTCCAGGAGGACGGGGTGCTGCCGGGGGTCGGGGTGCTGCCGGGGGTCGGGATGCTGCCGGGGGCGCTGGTACAAATCTAAATAGTTCTTAAACTTTCTCTTCTGTAATTCCGGTGCGGCTCCCTGCAGCTCGGGGTATTTAAATGTTTTCCTTCCTTTTGGGGAGCTGGTCTTCTCCCGGGTGACCCCAACATCCACCTGAGCTCTGTTACCTGAGGAGAAGGATGGGAGATCGTTGTCAGTGGTTTGATGAGTGGCCTTGGGATGCTGCAGGCAGGGGTTGTGGGGTGCTGCATTGCTGTCTGTGCTGCTGACACTCCGTAAAATAACTCGGCTGCTTCCTCTGGGAGATTTCTGTTTTCGGATCTCAGGCTGGGAGCTCGTCTTGCAGAGCTGTTTTGTTCTTAGTTGCTACTCGGAACAGGAATGTGAAGGCTGGGACAGCTCAGAGTAAAGACCTTGGACTTGCTGGTACTCTTGTAGAAGCCTCTTAAGAGTTTGTAGGAGCTCGTTCATGTCCTGGTGATAACTGGACAGTCTCCAAAAGCTGCTTTTCTGCATTGGATTTGGAGAATATCTGGGTTTGTTCTGGCTGTGTGGGGGCTGTGAGGCTGGAGAGCCGGGATGGGGCAGAGGCTCTCTCAGTCCGCCAGGGGATGAGGGAGGGAAGGAGCACAGCCCTGCCTGTGTCTGAGGAAAGGGCCTGTTCCAGGGTGTGCAGGTGGCAGAGATGATGCGTTGTCTGATGTCTGTCAAGCTGAGAACAGAGTTTGCAATCGGCTCACCTATTCAGCTGTGTTCCAGGCTCCTGGGGGTTTGAGCTGCTGACTTTTGAGGATCGAGTCCTGAGAGTGTTATCAGGACACAGCAACAGGATGTTGGAAATAAAAAGTCATAAAAACATTTCCTGTGGCCCGAGCAGTGCGGATAAGTGACATGAAAAGCTGGTAAATCGGGGATGGAGGGACATGTGGCACACAGAGTGTCTCAGTGACAGCGTGTGCTGCGGGTGAATTTGGTGCTGGGGATGGGTGAGTGTATTGTTTGCTTTTTGTTTGCTTTTTGTTTGCTTTCTAGTGCCTGATCAGGTGTGGCTGGGAGCAGCCAGCCCTGACGTAGCATTCCCTTTCCCTTTTCGTCTCTTGAGTCACAGCCTTGCAGGATTCAGGCTGCTGCGCCTTTTTTACCTGCTCAGCTGAGATGCTTCTGAGTGAAATCGGTCCCGCTGAAGCGGCTGCGTTTGGAGTTGTGGGGATTTTGGCTGTTCCCTTCCCTTTGCCCTGTGCTCCGTGAGCCACTGCTGCTCCGGCGGGGCAGCAGTGGAAGACTTTTCGGTGACCTACATAATTCTCCCCATGAGATGGGATGACTTCAGAGTGGCTCCCCATGGTAAACGTTTCTCCTTGATTTGGCTGGATCCTCTTAACTGGCTCCAGCGTAGCAAGGAGTTAGGAAAGCTTTTCTCTTTTTTATTCCTAGTGTCAAGGTATTGCAATACAAAGAGAGGGTCGTACAAGGGCTCTCCTGTGCCTGTAGAGGAGTAGAGATCAAGTGAGTGACCAGCTGAGAGTGGCACAGCAAATCCACTCGGAGGACTGGGAGGAAGCTGAGTCCTGACTCCAGGCTGCTGTACTCCGGTAGCTCTGTGCTTGAGACCTCCAAACCCGGCATTTGCTGTTCCCAAGAGGGGAAAGAGGCACGAATTTGTGCAGTGTCTCAGCCCCACCGCCGCAGCGACTATGCACTCCTCAAATACATAAAATTAAATTCAAGTTATTAAGGGTAAGAAAGAAAACGAGCCCATTGCGTTTCTCTTCCCAAAGACATTTCATGCTTAAATGTGGTGCCGCTATTTGACAGCTCGTGTTTCTCCGCCGTGCCCAGACACGCTGCGGGTCTCACATTTCACTTCCAGAGCCCTGCAGCTCGGCTTATGTCGCTTGTAAAGCTCTGAAAGCCTCGCACAGCGAATGTGCCCTGGGAGCCAGAGCGCACGGAGGGCTCAGCGCTGGGAGCCGGGGGCTGCAGCCGGCCCCGTTCTGGGCTGGGCTCCTCAGGGACAGGAGCCAGGGTGCTGCCGGTGCCCCCGGTGCCCCGGTGCCCCCGGTGCCCGCGGACCGGGAGGTGTGCTGGGTGTGTCAGCACGTGCCGGAGCCGGAGCTGCCCTCAGGAATCTCGTTCCACCGGAGGCAGCAGCATTTGGTCCAGCAGCTGGTGCCAAGCGAGGTGCGATCTGCCAAGGCAAACAGGATCCTGTGGATGCGTTCCTGAGGAGGGGAAGGGCACCGCCGCGGGCGGCGAGCAGCCGGTGCCGGCCTGGATGCTGCTGGCTGGAACTGGACAGGCTCTGGGGAAGAGGCTCCGGGGGTGATTTCGGGAATTGGCTCCCCAGCACTTTCTCACTCATGAAGCTGAGAAATGCTGGCACCGACTGGGAGAGCAGCCAGGGCTGTGTGAACAGACACAGGAGCTGGAGCGAAGATTTTTGGTGGCAACAGTTGACGTGTGGGAGAAGGAAATGTGTCTGTGCTTAATAAATATTGGCACTCAGCAAGAGCTTATCAGCTAACTCAGTGCTTCAGCTTCTGGAGAGCTGAGCTGGCTCTGCCACACTGAGAAGAATCCCTTCAGATCAGCGGATAAATACGAAACTCATATGAAACGTGGGGTTTTTTGAATGGTGCTGATTTACTGCTGCCTGAGCCGTGGCGCGGTTCCTGCTGCCTTCCCCAGCGCACACAAGAGGCAGCAGCAGTTCCTGCCTCCCTCCTCGACCCACGCCCCACGGTTTGTGTGTGCAGACATTGTCCCACATGGAAAAGGGCTGAGAATAGAGCAAACCCTGCAGATTTGTTCTCTTTGTTATTTGCTGCTTTGTGCTGTGTGAACTCCTGTCTTTTGGGAAGGAGAGGCACTTTCCCAAGCTGAGTTTCAGAGACTTTTGGGGTTGTATCAGTAGACTAGATGATCTTCAGAGGTCCAGTTCACCATCTGCTCCCCACTGGGACTGACTGTGTATCTATTTCTGCAGCCTTTGAAACCTCACTGATGGAAATGGCCCCTTGAGGTTCTCTGTTCTGGTGCACCATTGTCCCAGCTACTAGAATGACAAAACCAGGTATCCCTTGCCACAGTTCAGCTGCCTTACAACTTCTCCTGTCCTTCATCGACAGCTCTTCCTTTCTTTGGCAGTAACAGTTCCCATGTGTGAAGACTTTTAGTACATCTCCCTCCCTTTTATCATCCGTTGGCAATCTCTTTCCCTGGCCCAGATAACTCTTGTCACCCTCCCTGAAACTGTCCTGTGACTTGCATCTGTTTTTCTTTAATCCTGCAACCAAAGCTACAAAGAATTCCCTGGCCTGTGAGAACAGTGCAAGGATTGAGTTTCCTGCTGATATTTATATATCCCAGTGTGTCTGGCTACTGTCTGCAGCACTGCAGTGGTCTCTGATTTCTGAGGTGCAGCTCTTCTGCAAGACAAGTCCAGCAGACTGAATTTCTGAGCTGGCAGGACACCGTATTCCAAACCTTTTGTCTTTTTTTTNCCCGGCCCTGTGTACCTGCAGCGCCGTCCACCTGCACATGCAGGCGGTGCTGAACAACAGGTGTTCTGCAGGATCAAAGCAAGATTTCCCTTTAAATTCCTCCGGCTTTCCAGGGAGCAGCTTTTGATCTTTACCTGTCGCTTTGTTCTTTCTGTGCCCAGTGAAAGCTCATTAAGTGGTGCCTCTGTTGGAAGGGACGTTCTGACCCTCCCCTGCCTTCCTGCGAGCGCCCAGAGAGCTGCAGTAGGACATCACGGGACCTCTTGTTTCTCCTGTGCCTCTCCAGCTCCTGTCCCCGTGTTTCCTGAGGAAGCACTCCCTGGCCAGCAGCAGCAGCCAGCTGGTGCCACCCTCCTCCTGTGCATCTGCTGGTTTTTGGGGTTCTGAGGAAATTGCTGATGTGGGTGAAGGTCCGTGCTGCTGTAGCTAGTGCTGTGCTGACAGGTGACCCTGCCCAGGTGTGCTGGAGGCCCAGGTCTCCGGCCAGATCACTCCACATCGGTGCCCCTGACTCCCCTGGCCCTGTTTGGAAAGAGCATGTTGTAACTCAGTGTGGGAAGGAGAAGTTGCACCAGAATTTACTGTCTGTTCTTGCAGGGTGCAATGAGAGGAAAGGTGATTTGCTCCTTAAATGTGGTTGAGGCAAACGACTTTCTGCCAGGTGTAACCCAGAGCCTGAAACTGTGGATTTTGGCAATATGGACAAGAATGAGCACAGGGCTCGACTGGTGTTTGTTTTTTGGGGCTGAGACATGAGGATTCATGTTGTGTCTGGTGCTAGAAGGAGACAGCAGTGTCTTGCAAATTACTTGCAAAGTAATTCCCTTATCCCGAACACTTGCTGGTGCAGAGCAGGGTTGAGGCTTCTCCATCAAGTCCCAGCAAAGGCTGAAATGCAGAAACCGCCTCTGCTGTGATTCGAGCTGACAAATGTGGTGATTGCCAGTTCAACCAATAGTTTGTCCGTTAATGAAGGCTCTGTCAACAGCTTGGCAGTCTCGTTTGCAGTGTTCTGCATGTACCAATCTGTCAGAGGCAGGACAGCCATTTTCCTTCCCTGCAGCCCTCACTCTGCCCTTTGGGAAATGCACCTTTGCCATTTCTGCCCTCTGCCCTCCTGGGCTGGCTGGATTATCATCAAAACCAGATTAAGGAAATCAGAGATGTTCAACAGCAGACAGTGCTTGCTTAGGCCCTTAAGTATTTCCTCAGAAGATGCCCCAGGCCAGGGCCTGTCTGCTTTATTTTCCTCTCTGGCTCTCCTGGCCGTGCTCTGCAGCCCAGCATGGGACTGCTCCCGTGGGCTGAGCTCTGCCCGTGCTGCCCCGGGCCTAGGAGCATGGCTGTGTGTGGGGTGTGCTGGGTCACACTGGCCTGTTCACAGCATGGGCCATGTAAATGCAAAGGAACAAAAGTAGGAGTTTCCTCTCCTCCTGTGGTTTTGGCAGAACAGAAACTGCTGTGGTTCTGGTGCTTTCCAGCTGGGGATGCCTGCAGGGAGACTGCTCTGCACTGGGGTTGCTTTGTGTGAGACCCTCCTGCTCTCCCAACACATCCTGGTCCATCTGTTGAATGCTCTATAGCTTGGGTGACCTGTCTGGGTCCCCTGCAGAGCTCCTCTTCATCAGCCCCAGCAAGCAGCACACCTCATTTGAGCACAGAGCTTATTTGGGGGCGAGCTGGGATTTGTGCTCCACAGTTCTGTGAAACTCTAGATGGGTGAAATGTTTGCCTTGAGCTGGCTGATGTGCCACGCTCTGTGTCCTGGGTCTGCCCGCCCTGGTGAACACGGGGCTTTCGAGCCTTATCTCTGGCAAGGCTCTATTTAACCATCACTGCTCAAAAGAACCCAAACCAAACCCGAAAACAACCTCACAGAAAAAAATCCCAGCCCCGAAAACCTCAAACACACAGAAATGGCAAGCACGAGATGAAATGGGTTTAACTGATGTTGTTTTTGGAGATGCTGTGGCTGGAGCAGCAGCCCCATGTTCAGTGCTGTGGTCTCAGCCATTTCTGTGCTGAAGGAATCAGCTCTGGCTCTGTGACATCCCCAGGTCAGTGACACATCGGGCAGGTCCACACGCTGAGCTGTTCCCTCAGTGGGGGATTTCAGTGACCAGCATTGCTGCTCTGCCCCCTCCCCACAGTAACTGTTCACGTGTGGGGTTTTGCTGCCTTCATGTTTCTTCATTGCAGTGAAAAATGTCCTGGGATTCTGTGCTTCAGCACCTTTGAAGCATGAAGGTGATGTTACAGATCCACAGCATTTGTGGGCTCTTGCTTGAGGTGTGGATTGATGGGAGACGCGTCCTCAGACAGTGGGTGGCACGTGCTATGCTGTCGTTATTTTGGTTCTCACACTATTTTTTCCCCCTTCTTGGCAGATCTTCTGAATTTGGCTCCTGACTAGAGCTGACAGATGATGGAAACATTTCCCTGGCGATGTCTCTGGGGCGACTCCTCCGTCGAGCCTCTTCGAAAGCATCCGACCTCCTGACCCTGACTCCCGGCGGCGGCGGCGGTTCCTCCTCCGTGCTCGATGGGGAGATCATCTACTCCAAGAACAATGTCTGTGTCCACCCCCCTGAGCTGCTGCAGGGCATCGGGGAGCACCATCCAGGTGATGGGCTGTTGCAGACACTGCCCCCTCTCTCTCTTTGTCTCTCCTGGGTGTTGCTTCTATCAAGTTCTACACCTTGGGCTCTAAGAAATCAAGAGGTGCCAATGGGAGACAGGGCAAGGCAGTTTTGATCCATCAGCTCTTCTTTTAGTAGGAAGATTAGTGATATTGCTCCTTTCTCTTCTGGTCCAGCATGGATTTACCTGGTTTAGTAAGTCCTTTTCTACAGTCAGAAGTTCTCATGTGAGGACAGTAACATCCATGAATTGTTCAGGAAATCCAAGTATCCTCTTGTAACTGTCGTTGCTGGAGTGGCCTTGGCAACCACTGGTAAAGGCAAAATCCAAAAAGCCTGATTGTAGCTGCATGCACTGAAGTAAATGAGGATAAATCCTGCTCTGTCCTTTTATTCTCATCTGTTCGTGTGCTCTTTCATGTTCTCATGAAAGACCTGTGGCTCCTGGCTTAGCTTCACAAAACAAATTATTCTCTGAACACTGATCCTTGCTTTCCTTTTGGTGTGGGTGACTCCTTTTTCCATTGGCTTCCCATGAAAACTGTTGCCCTTTAGCTACACTAAAGTAAATATTCTTGAGAAATCAATGTTCAGCTGGCACTTGAAATTGTTTAACTAAGAAACAGTAGAACTTTTTCATGTGGGAACATATTTTATAAGTTACTCTTGATTAGTAAATCTGTCCAGGAAGTCCAAGTATTTGCATGTCATTTCTCTGTTCAGTTAGGCCAGAGGGAATTTAGACTGTTCAAAAGCCACGTGCAGACTTGAAATTATTTGCAAATAATAAAATTTGCAAATAGTGAGTAATGTTGAGCACTCCACAATTCCACTGACAGAATTCCATCCTGGTAAATAAAAGGGTCTGTTTTGCCCATGTGTAGTGGTAGTGAAGCGGCAGGAATCACGGAATGGTCTGGGATGGGAGGGACCTTAAAGATCATCTCCTTCCATCCCCCTGCCATGGGCAGGAGCACCTTTCACCAGACTGGGTTGCTCAGAGCCCTGTCCAGCTTGGCCTTGAACATTTCCAGGGATGGAGAGATGGGGAAAGGGAAATTTCAGAGTGATGCAGTTCCCTTAGAACGACTCCTTGTCACAGCTGGTGCTCCTGTGCTCTCCCTCAGGCTATCTGTGCTTGTACATGGAGAAGGACGAGCTGCTGGGAACGACGCTGATCCTGGCCTGGGTGCCCAACTCCCGCATCCAGCGGCAGGATGAGGAGGCCCTGCGCTACATCACCCCCGAGAGCTCCCCCGTGCGCAAAGCGCCCCGAAAGCGCGGCCGCCACGCCCAGGGCTTCGGCATCGGCCGGCCCGCGTCCCCCCCGGAGCAGAGAGGGGCGCTGACCCTCAAGGGGGACGAGATCCTCACCGTGTCACAGCTCGTGAGGGATGGGGCTCCCCCCTCAGAAGGGGAGAAGCTGTCGCAGAGCGGCGCCCGCCGGTCCCCGCAGCCCCCCCGCAGCGACTCAGGGACCCTCTCCACGGTCAGCTCCCAGGAGGAGCAGAACAGGTCGGAGGGCACGGAGGAGGGCCTGGACTGCAGGGAGGACGAGGGCTCCTTGGAGCTGTCTGCTGACGATGTGAGCAGGGACAGCACTTTTGACTCTGATTCTGATGCCTTCTCTTCCCCCTTCTGCCTCTCTCCCATCAGTGAAGCCCTGGGGAAAAGCAGCAGTTCCGTGTTCCTGGACAGTGAAAGCAGGTGAGTGCATCCTTTCTTTGGTTTCTGGCTGCTGGGTGCTGAGCTTGGAGAAGCTGAAGGAAGTTGAGAAACTTCACAGTGGCATTGAGCTCAATGTCCTGTGTTGCTTCAGACTCCTATGGAATTTACAGGAAACTGTCAGCCAGTTCTGCTTCTGCTCAGTGAACCCTGGCCCCAGACATCCAGGGTTGTGTATGTTCTTTCAGGTGAACTGTCTTGAGCCCTGGAAGCAGCACTGCTAAATTAAACAGGTCCTTTGTTGGCCTGATTGGCTCTTCTGAGGATCTGAGCTTGTTGCTTCTCGTGCAGAGCCACATCAAAGGGCCCAGCTGACTTCCTGAGCCATGGGCACCTCTCCAGGCCCCGTGTTGACATGAAACCTGCGTGTGGGAGCTTGTTTTGCTGCTGTTCAGAACGTGGTCCCACTTCAGACAGATAAATATTAATTCTTGCATGTCTAACCTAGGTATTTCAGTCAATGCTTCTCAGTGTCACCTGGACTAAACTCTACATGGGGAAAGAGGGCACCTTGGCAAGGGAGTAACGAGCAGGAGGGCACCTGTATAACTCTCTGTTTCTGTACCCAGTGGTTCTGACTTTCTGGGCCTGCCCTGTTGGTGTGTTTCCATCTCAGGGAGGATGGATGAGCTGCATTCCTGAAGCACCATGGGGATGATTTTTAGGCTAAAACTCAGCTTTGAAACTACACCTGAAATGAGGAGAAAAAAGTTCTTCTTTGTGCATGTCAGCAATGCACAGACCGCACTGACAATTGGAGAGATTTTGCCTCTGTTTTATGGGCTAATCTCAAGCTGAGAGAATGCCAGTAAGCATGAGGTTTGTGAGGAAGTATTCTAATGGATTCAATTCTCTCTGGATATTTTAAAACCGTTCGGTGAGGTGATGTCAGACTTTGTATCAGCTTTGCATTCAAGGTGTGCCCCAGCAGGATGCTGCTGGTTGACTGTGACCCACAGGGTTTGCTGGGCTTGAGCTCTGCAGCACCTGTGCAGTGGGGTGAGTGGTGGCTGTCCCATCCCATCCCATCCCATCCCATCCCATCCCGTCCCAAGTAATAAAGTCCAGCCTTTGCCAGATCAGTGGGTGAGAGAAACGCCGGTGACCACAAGTGAAATGTGCATAGCCTGGCATCTTCTGTCCACATAGAGGGATTGTGAAGCTTAGGGCTCAAGAGTGTGTTATTACCCCACTGTAGTGGTTGGAAGTGGGAAGAGCGAGGGACACGTTCGGAATAACATCCTGGCTGCTGGAAACCAGGAGGCTGAGCTCATCCTGGGGAAACCCCAGTCCTGGCATGGGCCGCAGCCCACGTGCTGTCCCAGGAATGCTGTGGGCTTGGATTGCTCCCACAAGGAGCTGGTGCAGGAGGGTCCCGCGCAGCGTCCAGTGAGTCAGGAGTGTTGTGGTTTAACTGTGCTGCAACATTTATGCTCTGAGCTGCAAATAGTGTCAGGAAGGGAAGGAAATATGATTTATTGCATCTTCTCTGCCTTGTCTGTGAATTCCTGCGGCATTTCCCTGCCCTCTGCCGGCTTTTCCTCACTGCTGCTGGAGCCCAGACAGCTCCAGCCAGGCAGAGCCAGCTCTGCACACACAGCTCAGGGACCTGCTTGGCTTTGCTTTTTTCTTCTTTTTTAACTCCTGTGGTGCCAGTCTGAAGCCTCACACAGTGCACGTGGCACTCATAATTGGCAGCAGATTAATAAAACAGAGCTTTTGTTGTTTGGGACTTCTGACTTGAAAGGGTTTTGTCCAGTGTGTGCGTTTTTTGTGCCAATTTGTTCTTCCCCATTGAACCGCCTTCCCTGGAATCTGCAGGATCTTACAAGCTGTTGAGTGGGAGATTTTGCATAGAATCCTTTGCAAAAGTCTGGTCAAAAAGCATCTCATATTTCCTGTGTTCATCCCAGCATTTTGGGGGACTGGAGATGCCATTTCAGAAGTCACTACAAACATGGGAGCAGCTTGCTTGTTTCTTAAGGGTTTGTTTTGGTTTGGGTTTTTCTGCTGGCTGCTTCCCCTCTGAGCCAGAATTGAGAGTGGGAACAAAGTTTGTGCTGCTGGCAGACTGCTTGAGCTCTCTTCCCTCCCCACCTCCCAGTCACCACATCCTCTCTGCTAGGAGGAACGACTGTTTCTGGTTGTTTCCCTCTGCACTGGGGAGTTGCTGCAAAGACAGCTCTGCTCTTCCCTGTGGTTGCTGCAGAAGCTGAAGGAAGATGTTGCATTTCAGTCCAGCCAGCTTCCTGTGTGATTAGATATCCTCAGAAATGGAGAAATGGGTCACTGTGGAAGAATTGGGATGTACAGGTACATTTGGATCAGATGAGATCAAGGGCTCAGCAAGCTGCTTGACAGAATTCCTGTGTGAGCAGGAGTCACGAGTCCCATCTGCCTCTTGGAGCGTCCCCTGAGGAGGTGGCCTGGCCACCTGGGCGTGAGGGAGCCACAAACACTCCAGTGTGTGCAGGATGAGGACGGGGAGGAGGGAGGGAGGTGGGCTGGGGAGCCCTGGAGTTGCACAACGAGTAAGTCAGTTGTAAGTCACCAACTCGCCTGGCAGAACATAAGGAAATAAAAACGTAGCCATTGTTTTTTTTCCTCTTTGCTTCTCAGTTTGACAGGCTGCCAAGGGTCCCATGCAGCGATCGATGCATCCTCCTCCCATTTACACAATTCCTTGGACTGGGAGCAATGGGAGTGTCCCAGCACCAGCATGCACACTCTTGCTTCTCTCTTTAGACCAGCCTGGCACACTGCTGCAGAGTGCCCTCATCCATCAAGGAAAGGTGGCCTTACTGTCCCGGGTTTTGTGTCCTTCTTAACTTTGGGGACCCCTTAGTGCTCCCAGCACGTGGTTCCTGCAGGAGGCAGCTGGTGAATGCCTGCATTGATGGCAGCTTTGTCAGGGTCTGCGTTTCTATGGAAAAGGAGGGATTCTGGAAATAAAATCGTTCCATTCTGTCCCTTCCCTCCCCAGTCCCCGTTGTTTGTTGGCTGTCAGGAAACATTTGCCTTGTGGCCTGAAGGACACGAGTTCAGGGCAGCTGCTCTCTGTGCCCAGCTTTGGCTCGCTGCCGCCCTGGGAAATTCCTCTGTTTCCATTTTCCCAATCAGTAAAGTGAAACTAAAAGGCTTTTGTTACATCCAGGCAACCAAACAGCATCTGACATCTCTGTAATATCCATCCACTGATGCTGCTGGAGTTATTGAACTGACCATGACATCATATCTATACAATCGGTTGTGGGAGCACTTAGAGCTCTGTGAGTGGGGTTTGGTTTGTGAGTGGGGTGGGGGTTTGTGCTGTGCCAGAGTGATCCCTGGATAACAGGAGCTTTCATGGATGCTCGAGCTGCTGGAGGCTTTTCACTCATCAGCTGTGATTGCTGATACCTGACGAGCACCACAACAATGCTGAGGAGGAGATACAAACGCTGGCGTTGGTTCCTTCACTCACTTCACCTTGGGATGTTGGTCAATACAGTCAAAATTTGGACTGAGGAGCCTCAGTGTTGGAATTGTACGAGTGGAGCTTGGGGCAACATCTGGCCAGAGGCTGGAGCTCCACAAGTGGCCCCACAGGTGCTGGGACAGAGGCCAGCAGTGCTCCCACAGCTCTTGCTGGAAAGGACGAGCAGAAGCGACGTGATCAAGGTGGAATCAATGCAGGAAGGAAACATCTTTCATGAGACATTGATCGTTTTAGCAGTCAGTAATAAAAATAACGAAACATTGTCATGATGGAGCTGGATGATGGTGAGTTCTCATGTTCTTCAGCAGACGTGAATTCGTATAGCAGATCGATCACAGACAGCCCAGGCAAAGCTCACAGCATGGGGAAAAGCTCCTTTGGCGTCGCAGTTGATGCAATTTTTACAGATGTGTTGCACATCCTGTTGTTAAGCTGCTTCCCAGGAGCTCATCAGTAAATGAGCTGCTCCGGGAGCGGGTGGGAGCAGTGCAGGCATTGCATCATCTTGTTTTGGCAGCACACCTGAAGGGCTGAGAGCCGTTCCGACCTCTGCAGCAAAAACAGGAGACAAAATTATAAGGGAAATGAGCTGAAATTAGTGTGAACTGGCAGGAGCTCTGGAGTCATCAAGAGATTGGGAATTCATCACTGCTGGAACAGAAGTGATTATATTGGAACCTGGGGAATTGGTCACAGACTTTAAAATCTCCTGTAACTTCTTGCAGCATCTCAGTTTAGAACGATTTCAGCCTTGGGGAGGAGCGTGGGGGGTGCCTGGTCCAGGCTTCAATTCCCGAGGACTTGCCTGAACTGGTGCCACTTACAATGTAAGACAACGAAGCTCCTAATTCCATTTGTACCCAAACCCATGCCTGGGAAGAAAACATCCTCAAATCCTTCTTCCATCAGAAGGATAGTCCTTTATCCCTTCTGTTTGCGTTGTGGGGTCAGTATAAGCTTCCCTAAGGCAGGGGTGGTCTGCGTGGAGCCGGGTGCTGGGAAGGGGAGCTGGCCTGAGCTGTCAGCAGCACTGTGCAATCGATTAAAGTTGTTCCCGGCTGCAAAGCTGAGAAGGTTGGACAGATCCAAGAGATTGCAGAGGCATACGGCTCTATCTTGCTTTATATAAATATTTGAACAGCAAGAACATTAATTATAGCAGGTTTGTTTCTTCCCTCTGTTGGGTTGCTGCCAGATTTCGTTGGAAGAAAATAGTGACAGCTAACTTGGGATCGGGAATTGCGGCTGAGGGGGTCCGTGAAGCTCTTTATTTGGGATGTCGGGAGGGACCCGGAGTGGGTGATCCCCAGGAGGGAGATCCCACGGCCACGCAGCAGGAGCGAGGAGGGGACGGGGAGGGTCCCCTCTGCCCCCCAGGCTCCTGGGGCGCTGTTTGGGTCTGCTCAGGACGGCGGGGAAGGCCTGAGCTCCTGCTTCGGACGCAGCTCCGTGGGCAGGGCCGTTGTGCCTTTCTGCGGAGCCGTGGCTTTTTCGTGGCCTGTGGCCGTGGGTCGCTACCATGGTCCGTGGCAAGTGACCGCAACCTTGACCGTGACTGCGGCCGTGACCGTGGCCGTGACCGTGACTGTGCCCAGGGCCGGGGCCGTGACCGTGGCCGTGACCGTGGCCGTGACTGTGCCCGGGGCCGGGGCCGGTCGGTGGCGCGGCGGGGCCGCCAGGGGGCGCGCTGTGCCCAGCGGTGCCCCCCGGGACCCCCGGTCCTGCCCCCCCCCTCCCCTCAGCGCGGCCGAGGCGGGAGATCCCGGAGCCACGGAACGGTTTGGGTGCGAAGGGACATTAAACCCCATCCAGTGGCACCCCTGCCGTGGGCAGGCACGCCTTCCACTGTCCCAGATGGCTCCAAGCTCCATCCAGCCTGCCACTGGACACTTCCAGGGCTGGGGCAGTCACAGCTTCCCTGGGCACCCTGTGCCAGGGCCTCCCCACCCTCACAGGGAAGGATTTCTTACTAATATCTAATCTAAATCTACTCTCAGTTTGAAACCAATCCCCTGTGTCCTGGCACTCCATCCCTTGTAAAAAGTCTCTCTCTCCGTGTTTCTTGTCAGCTCTTTCAGGCACTGCAAGGCCACAGTGAGGTCACCCCAAAGCTTCTCCTCTCCAGGCTGAACAATCCCATCCCTCCCAGCCCTTCCTCCCCGCAGAGCTGCTCCATCCCTCTGCTCATGCTGGTGCCTCCTCTGGACTGTCTCCAGCAGCTCCGGGTCCTCCCTGTGCTGGGCCCGGGGCTGGGGCAGCTCTGCAGGTGGGGTCTCACCTGAGCACAGGGGCAGAGGGGCACAATCCCCCCTCCCCTGCTGCCCACGCTGCGGGATCAGCCAGGCTCAGGGGGTGTTCTGGTCCCAGCACACCACAGCTGGGGCATGACCAGCTTTCGCCCACCAGCACCCCCAAGTCCTTCTCCCCAGGGCTGCTTTCACCTTTTCCCTGGATATTCTTGCATTTCTTCTGTTATTTATTTATACAATCACAACGCCCAGAAATCTGAATGGAGAGCAGAGATAAATGGCACTGGCAGGTATCCACAGCTTTGTGAGGGAAGAATTGCGTTAAGTGAATCAAAATAAAGAGCATGTCCCCTCCAAAGCACCACAGTATATGCAAATAAATCTGCACGGCCTCTGTCTCCTTGGCTCAGGCCTCGCAATTATCCCAGCATTAGGCATTTACAATAACTCTGGAACATGCTTTTAGGCAGCGCTCCTCTTTCCTCTCCCTTTTCTGCTACTTGAAGCAAGCTCTTCCCTTGGGAAATCTGCATTGTCTTGTGGAAAGAGTGAAATCCTCCCTGGGTGGTGCCAGCTCAGCTCACGCTGGGGCAGCAGCAGAGTCCGGGGAGTTGGTTAACTTTGCCACTAAAATGTCCCCCTGAAATTCCCAGTTCACTGCTTAGAGCCAGGCATATAAGAACAAAGGTAATCGTCAGGTCTTTCAAGGGAGCAGCGGTTTGAAGGCTTGATTATAATTAGCATAATTAGGGGAGAATTTTATTTTTGCATGGTTTGAACTGAAAGGAAAAAAAGCAAAATAATCCACTGATTTTAAAAATAAAATAAACACGGGGAAGAAAGGTCCCCTTCTCCAGCCTGGAATGGGCTGAAAAGCAAACATTCTTTTTCGGGCTTTGCTGAGAAATCACTTTTTCCATCTAAGGAATTTTTTTTTAAAGTGTTGCCTTTCGATTGATTTATTAATGAGTGTAAGCCCAGGCATGAGGTGCCCCTTCTCCGAATGGATTGTAAAAATCCGCCATTGAGCTTCTGGAACGTTTTCCTCCCCTAAAGTGAAGGTAACATTTGCATCCTTGAGCAGCGTCCGCTCGGCTCTAAGTGATTTGTTGTGTTTGGCTGCTCGGAGCTGTGTGTATTTTATTCCTAAGCATCAAACTGCTCATTCTGCCCCCTCTCTCTCCCTGCAACAAGAAGTCACAGAGAAAAACAGAAAAACCTCGCTTGGGTTTACCTGAGCAGCTACACCTGTGTGGAAGTGTCAGCCGTGAAAGCAGATTGTTTGTCTCCTAGCTGGAGGTAGATGTGTATCACGTTCCAGACTTCGGGGAAAAGAGATTAAAACACCCATTAGTTCTCTACAGACTTCTGATTATTTTTTTGCCTTTCCCATTTACATTCAAAATAATTAACTCAAGAACTCTGGGTTTGTTTTGCTTTCCTTTTGCTTTAACCCGCAGCGTTGGGGGGACCCTTCGGAGGCCGCGGGGCTGTTTTTCTAATGCCCCCTTGCTGGCTGGAATCGCTCAGCTTCTCCTCCGGCCTCGAGGGCTTGGAGGGATGAATTAGGAGCAACGAAGCCCCCAGTGTGGTGAGGCTTTCACCCCTGTGGGGCGCGGGGCAGGACGGCAGCGCCCGCAGCACCGTGGGGCGCGGTGGGTCCCCCGCGGCCGCCGCTGTCACCAAGGTCTGGGATGGAGATCCATGTCCTACCTCTGCCAGGTAGCCGGGAAGCCTTGGGAAGGCGAGCAGGGCACTGGGAACACGGATTGCAATAGCCCCGTAAAGCAGAACAAATCGGTTTGATCTTTATTTCTCAAGGACAAACCAATTACGCCCGTCAGAAGGCAAAGCTGCATAATCGGGTTTCCGCGAGTCCCTCGCCGTGTTACAGTGGTTTATTTGTCAGGCTGGCGTTGGCAGAGCTGATGTTAATTCCCAGCCCCGTCCCTGACGGTGAACTTGCTGTTTCAGCCCAAGGTCAGAGGGTGCCTGTGGAGTCCCTGAACAGGGCTCGTGGCCACGGACCCTCTGCTCCGTCCTGTCCGAGGTGAGGGAGGGACTCCAGCACTTTCCAGATGTAAACAGCCCGTTCTTTGGATGTTGTTAATACCAGGAATTCGAGGGGGGACTAACAACAATGCGGTGACTTGGACAAGCGCTTGGATCTGCTTCCCGGTGCCCTGCTTGAAAGGATACAATTATTTTTCGTAACTGTTTATTTTCCCTTTACAACAAGCTAAGCGAAGCAAGTTTGTCAGAGGCAGAGTGCTCCTAATTTGGTCTCCAGTGACCTCTGCCGCTGTGATTGGCAGCCCGGTGTCAGGAAGGAACTTGTGCCTGTGAGATAGAAATGAGCAGAACAAATGCCGTAGGACAGCTTGGGTTCCCCGGGGGACACGGGCTCAAAAAGGTGAAAGAAGTGCAATTACAGGAGGTTTTCAGCACAGAAAGTTAATTAGCTACTAAATAGCATTTAGTGCAGTTCAACGTGGGGAAATTTATGTTTTGAAAGCAAACAGATCAATGGAAAGCCTGTGGAACAAGCTCTTGGAAAGTCCATGTTGACATCCGTGTACTTTGTACTGTAACAGCCTGAGCAGTTTTTCCCAGGTTTCCCCAACAAATAGGAGGAATTGTTAGATTTGTTTCCCATATGTTTGCAGATGTATAGAAATGCTTCCACATGAGGACGTTTTGACATTTAATTTTAGCAATCCTGGCTAGGCTTTCTAAATCCAGGCTATCCAACACATTGTTCCCTGGTCACCGTGGTCAATGGAAATTGATTCTGTTCGAGTTCTCTGAGGCACGGGAACTTTAGGTTCCAAATGTCTTCAGCCGAAGGGTGGATTTAACACAATTCTTAACCTGGTTACTCATCTGTGCTGGTCAGAGTGAGGAGCTGGTTTGACGGCAGCATTTCCCTGTCTGTGGCTGGCTCTGTGTGGCCACGCTCCGTGGGAAGCTGGTGCTATCCTGTGAGTGTCCTTCCAGCCCTGCTCTGCAGAGCAAGCAGAGACATTTCGACATATCTTTTTTAATCCTAAATTACCAATCTGGTTTCCTTTGCGTGTCTTTCATGTCACTGAAGTCACCATGTTTCACCGTCTATAATATATGTATGTCGTCAAGGACACTTTGTTAATCAGAACAATGGATTTGGGTTCCAGATGCTCAATATTACCTCACTCTGTACAGCCACTGCACTAAATTTTTAGGCATTTCAGGATAGCTTTGAACTTTTATTGGTGGGTTATTTGTTTGAAGCTGTCTGTCTTAGCAGCTGATGCTGCCAGGAGCTGTTTCACCTTGCTGGGAAGAAGAGGAACCCAGAAGGTCAGTGCCTGTGGGGAATGGTGGAGAAACAGAGAAATGCTAACCCCTGGGGAGGAAAAGGGGCATGTAATTCCCATTACATGGATGCTCATACATTATGATGATACTCATTGTCTGTAAATGATGGTCCCAAGCCGGCGTGCAGGAATGCTGGGGCTGTGGGAGCTGTTATTAGTGACAGCGTGAGTTAGCGCAGGGGTGATGGAGAGCCAGCTCCAGCAGCAGGGTTTGGCTCTGGCAGGAGGCTCTCTGGGAGTCAGGTGGTGCATGCTGACAGCTTGGGTAACTGCCACATCATGGCTGCAGCCTTCAGCCCCTTTCTCTCTCGTAATTATATTTGTCACATCACATCGTAAAATGAGTTATTAGGTCTTTGTTGCTGAAATTGGCTTCCCAGGTAATCGGGGCAGGTCTCTGGAACAGAAATAATAATTGGGTTTAGCTCTCTCTGTGCTGTAGGTGTGTTCCAGGGCGTTGGAACAGTGAGTTGGATCCCATTGCTGCAGGTTGAGTATCACCTGCGATGTCTGAGCTCCTCGACCGGGCGTGCGAGAGGTCCCACATGCAGTGGGAGGAGGAGGGTGGCTCCTTAGGGACTACAAAGGCTTGAAGAATGTGGATATGGTTGGCTGCTGTGGTTGATTGCTGAGTGGAGAAAATACATCAGCCCCTGGTCTTGCCCCTCAGCAGGAATGGGATGGGTTTTGAGACAAGAGTGGTGGGACTTGGGTGAGGGCAAAAGGCTGAAGTGGAATCACGGAATCACAGAATCGTTTGGGTTGGAAAAGCCCCTCAGAGATCATCGAGTCTGATCATCCCCCCAGCACTGCCACTGATCCACGTTCCCAAGTGCCACATCCACATGGCTGTTAAATCCCTCCAGGGGTGGAGACTCCACCACTGCCCTGGATAGCCTGTGCCAATGTCTGATAGCCCTTTCCATGGAGAATTTTTCCCCAGTATCCAACCTGACCCTCCTCTGGCACAACTTGAGGCCGTTTCCTTCTGTCCTGTCCCTTGTTCCCTGGGAGCAGAGCTGGACCCCCAGCTGGCTCCACTCCTCTGTCAGGGAATGAGAAGGTCCCCCCTGAGCCTCCTTTTCTCCAGGCTGAGCCCCTTTCCCAGCTCCTGGGGCTCCAGTCCCTTCCCCAGTTCCGGTCCCTTCCCTGGACACGCTCCAGCCCCTCTGTGACCTTCTTGGACTGAACACATGAACATGGCCAAGGGTTTCCTGACCCAGGTTTTGCTAATCCTCCTTGTTTTTTTTCCCTGTCCCTTTTATTCCCGTGGCCCACTGCACTTGTTGTTTTGCTGACCAGTGCTGTGTACTAGCTGGTGCCCTGTTTTTCCTGGATCCCACAACCCAAAGTCTCTCTGGAATGTTCCTCTGGCTATTTGCATTGCAATGCTTCAGCTCCCTGCTTTTACAGGGTGCTCTGGGATAAATTCCTCATCCAACAGATAGAATAGTCTGACAAACAATAAACTCTTCCCCTGCATCTGTCTATCTTGAGTGCTTGGTTAGAGGACTCCCCAAACCCCACAAAATTAGCGGAGATCATACTGCTTGTTGTTACTGACCTACAGAATGATTTCAATATTAAAATTTTATTTAAAAGTAGGCCAGAGATTAGAGCATTCTCAAATTTTTTTCGATCAATATGTACAGGAAAAAGTAATTTTAGACACAGCGCGGGTTTTTTCCAAATTTCCCCAGTGACTCAGTGAGCACCAGCATGAGGTGGTTCTGTCTCTGATCTGTCCTGAGTGTGAATGTCTGTGTCCATTGACCTCTGTGAAGGGCAGGGCGGGCACAGGTGTCTCTTTCAGATTTCACCCTCTGCATCAATGCGAACATCGGAATTTCCCCGGGCTGCACAGGCTGAGGCACTCTGCTTACCCGTGGTGCTTCTCACTGCCTGGAAAGGGTGAACCCACTGACACAAGATGCTTCTGTGCCTGTGAGATGCGTGTGCGAGCTTGTCATCGGTGGCTGGATGGGAACTGTAAACATTTGTCTTGGAGAAGTATTTCCAGAGAATCCCCCAGTGCCAGGACCGTGCCCGGGCTCTGCTGCCCGTGGGTCTCAGCTGGCTGCTGCTGCATCTGGGGCAGATTTGGGTTATGAAGCACAGGGACCTGCAGCTGGAAATGCCGTGCTGTGCTGAGGAGCTCCGGAATGCCCAGCATCAAAGCCACCCTGCCCAGCTCTACTGGTAACTCATTTCTCGCAGTTCTCTGCGCATTTCTGCTGCTCATTTCAGATGATGTTCTTGAAGAACAGGCACGTGGGTCTCTGTGACCAGGACCTGCATGATCCTCACACCAACCCATCCTTCAGCCCTTTGCCGTACTGACCAGCTCGTCTTTGCAAGAGTTTTAGAAAATGGGTTGCCTCTGCTTAGTCTTTGAGTTAGCTTGAGTCATCTCTTCCAGGAAAATTCTGTGTAACCAGCTGTGGCTGTTATGAAGTGTTGCTCCATAAATACCAGCTGCTCCTAGCAGGCAGTCCAGCCCAAGTGTCCTGTACCAGGACTCTCGTTACATTTGCAATGTTATACACTGGATGTTTTAGAAAGTGTTATGTTTTGCTGCTTTATCGGAAAGTAATGCTTGATTCTTCATAAAGGCCAGTACAACCTTCACGGAAAAGTTCCCAAGGCAGGGGATGGTGTATAGTTGTGCCTTTGGTCAGGGGTATCCTGCTGTCTGAGCTGGAATGAGTTGGGATGTGTGGTGTTAACCCTAATGCCACATCCCTTCCGAGTCCTCATCCTCCGAATGGCCTGAATGTGAGTTCTGCTTTGCTGCTTTCTTTCCAAAAACTGGAGCAGCAGAACTTCATTCCCAGAGAGCCACGAAGCTGCACCTTTAGCTGGAGTCAGCCAGCCTTGGTCTCATCCAGACAGTGCTACAGGAGCAGGAAAGGCCTCGGGGATCTGAGTCACACACTGGGACGGGGCTTGGTTAAAAATGTAACCAGTCCCTGGGCTGTCCCGAGCCCTGTCCCTCGGAATGCACTGCCCTGACCCGCGGGGAGGTGCTGCCCATGAGGCTGGTCCCTGTGGAGGAGGCCCCGGAGCCGGGCGCGGGAGGCACATGGATGTGAAGTGCATGCTGAGTGTGTGATTTCCAGCGTTCAGTGCCCACATTGTTGGATAAGAGGATTAGAAAACACCACATAAAGTGGCCTTGCAGGGGGCTGCTTTGTACCTGCTCCGGGCCTTGTCTGGCAAACCCCGATTTCACAGCAGAGCCCATTCAGAGCCCGCGCCGAGATTGTTCACGTGCATTGGCCTTTTTACGAGCCAAGGGGTCACAGTTTCACATTCACTTAATTCCCAAAGCACTGATATTTTTCTTTTGGGATCGGGGCTGGTGGGGACATTGGGGCATTTTGAGTCTGAACTCAGTTTGCATTTAAAGCTGGAGATCTGGGGTGGATTGGGAAAGGGTTGGGTTCACTTTCTCTACTATGTGGTGGGTTGAAGAGCTCAGGTGTGATTTCCCAATCCTTAACTCTCCCAAGTTTCAAGATTGCAGGTGGAAACCATTTGTCTGGAGTTGATAGACATGAATCCAGGCTTGGCAGGTCCGCTTGCAGAGGTGTAATGAGAACCTCAAGTTAGGGGGAAGCATCTTTGGATCTTACTGGTCAAAGAGGGAATTTCCTAGGTGAGATCCCAGGTCCGTGCTGCTATTGGAATGTGCTCGTTCCTCCTGTCCCCGTCCTGGTGTGGAGTGGCTGAGCTGGACACTAAGGGGATTGCTTGAGCTTCTTCATTTTGCCTTCTCAAACGTGGGTGTTTTGAGGAATGGGTTTGGCTCTCCCCATTTCTGCATGCAAGAACTTTAGGAAAAGACCAAAACCAGGATGCTTTTGGGGATGGTAGGGAATTAATTATAAATAGAAATAATTTAGTTGGTGAATGAATGCCAGTTTCAGAACTCTGCCTAAAAGTTTTAGACATGGAGCATCTGTGATAGTTGCATGTACCTGCAGCCTCCCGTGACTGATGGGGTTTTTGTCCCCACGCTCTGTCCACAGGGACACGTGTGACAATCGCATGACCTGCTCCACCAGCTCTGCCTCCAGCCTCGACACCAGTGCCCAGTTCCAGGAGAACAATGGGCAAACACAGAGCACCAGATGGGATGAACAGCAGAAGGTATTTGCCCTTGAGCAGGTGTGTGGTGTCTTCAGGGTGGACCTGGGACAAATGAGATCCCTTCGCCTCTTCTTCAGGTACTGGGTCCTTGTGTGTGAATTGTGTGTGAGCTGTGTATGAGTTGTGAGCTGTGTGTCAGCTGTGTGTAAATTGTGTGTAAGCTGTGTGTAAATTGTGTGAATTGTATGTGAGCTGTGTATGAGCTGTGAGTTGTGTGTGAGCTGTGTGTAAATTGTGTGAATTGTGTGTGAACTGTGTGTGAGCTGTGTGTGAGTTGTGCATGCTCCATGTCGGGGCTCTGGGAAGGAGGTGATTTCTGCAGTCCTACCTGGAAGCCTTTTCAGAACAATTGTCTCCAGGAGAGTGTCAGGCTTCTCAAGGAGAGCCTCTGAATTATAGTTACAGAGCCGAAAGGATTTTATTTTTAGTAAAGTAAAGGTTGCTCTTAGCTGTCATACCAAAAATGCTTCAAATAACCTGGGGATATGAAAAACATCTTTATCTATGGTACCTTTTCCTTTGCCTGCCCCTCACCAGGCTCCTCTAGAGTCTTGCTGCTCTCAGCCTCTTCACTTATCTTTCAAATTACTACAAAATTTATTTCAAATTATTGCAAAAACATTTTTACTCCCTCTTTTTGCTCTCACTCCCTGTTTCTTTGGACAAAGCCGTGTGTAAGCAAGTCTGTGCATCCCTAGGAGCTGACTTTGTGTACTGCCTTAATGTTTCTGGGGCAGACTTCCTGTGGTTTTTTCTCCAGGGAAGACAAATTTTAATTCCTTCATGTGAAGGAAGGGTAAAAATAGTGCTGTTACCAGGCACAAGTGGAGAAAATTGTCACTATGGCCATGTCATACAATCATAAAATGTCTCAGTTGGAAGTGACCCTTAAGGATCAGTGAGTCCCAGAGATGTAAAGCTGCCTCTGTGCCCTGTTTGAAGGGGCAGCTTGGTGTTGCACGTTGTGACTTGCTTTGCCCTGTCTCTCCCCAGAGGGTCCGTGTCCCTGCTGGTCCCTCGTTGTGCTGGGTGGTCCCTGCAGGTTGTTCTCCATTGTTCCCACAGTGATGAGGCGTGTACCTGTGGGCAGCTGGTGGTGGCGAGCAGGGAGAGCCAGTACAAGATCTTCCATTTTCACCACGGTGGCCTGGATAAACTGTCCGAGGTGTTTCAGCAATGGAAGTACTGCACAGAGACCCATCTCAAGGACCAGGTACCTGAGCGAGGCTCCTGGGGCCAGGTGTGTCACACTTGGGTTGGTGCACTGGAGAAGCGAGGCTTTGAGTTCATGTCACCAGGCCAGGCAGGAAGCTGCCAGGTGCTGGATGTTTAGGATGGAAATGCGAGCCGGACTCAAGGTCTCTCTTGGACTTGTCTGTCTCCATCCGTTCCTGTTCTACCTGTGGAGTATGGGGGAAGATCATCCAGAAGACGTGGGTAGTGATTTTGCTAGACCTGACAGGTCGCCACTGTCCTTTAGGCACAGAAGGTGTCTGGAAATCTGCAGAGATAGGTTGGAAATCGTGTCAGAGCCTTTCATCCATCTTGTGACGCGTAACATTCCGTTTGGAGAATGTTTTGACAAGGCATCTTGCCATATTTTGTTCAATCTACATACAAATGTGATAAGAGCTCTTTAATTATCTGTTTAAGATATTGTATGTGCTTATTAGAAACAGTGATTTTTAAATTTCCATCCTTCCCACAGAGCCCCCCCGCTGCTTTTCTTATTACAGTCGCATGGGCTCACTTTTTGCATTGAGCAACCTTTGATTTTTAAATTAAATGTCAGCTGCAGCCTTGCACTGGGATCCTGAGTGCCCTCAGAGAGCCTGGCAGCGCAGTTCCCCGCTCTCCTAACAGCAATCCCTTTGTATATGGCCAATCATATGTAATTTATTGCAGGCATTCCTGGCAGGGGCAAGTTTTGCTGTAAGCAGCATTAATTCAGTTTCAGGTCAGGGATAAGACTGAAGGAGCAATGGAAACTAATTTTTTTTTTTTTTTAAGATGAAGCTGTTTTGTGGTGGATTTTAATTATTCTAATCACTCTTGTTATTGTAATGGTTGGAATTTAAAAAAAAACAACCAACGAAACCTCCTCAAGTGCATCTCCTCAGTGCTTAATCCTACGTGAACCGTGCAGAGGTTTCCCAGCTCTGGGTTTCACACTCTGCTGCTCTCCCTGGCTCCTGCTGCAGCTGTGGTTTGTTTTCCCCCATTCAGCAGCTCGCAGATGAGAAAACCTGCATGCAGTTCTCCATCCGCCGCCCCAAGCTGCCCTCCTCGGAGACCCACCCCGAGGAGAACTCGTACCGGCGCCTCGACGTGTCTGCCTGGCTGCACCACCTCAACGAGGCCGGCCAGGTGGAGGAGGAGTACAAGCTGAGGAAGGTGAGGGGCTCTCCTCTGCTCTCTCCCGTGCCGAATGTGAGTCCCCAAGGGGAACTGCAGGAGTTTGCGTTCCTGCTGGGGGCAAGAGCTGGGCATTTGGGAGGATGGAGACTGGCGAGTGCAGCCTTGGCTGGAGATCTTGCTGTGGGACTGGAATCTGCTCAGGTACGAGCAGCTTCCAGCAGATTCCCACCTGGACGTGTTCCGGTATCACCTGCTCTAGGTGACCCTGCCTTGGCGAGGGGAGTTGGACTAGATATCTCCAGAGGTCCCTTCCAACCCTAACAGTTCTGTGATTCTGTGATGGTGGAGCATTTCCCTGACCGAGGAGCTGTCCCACTTCTGCTGCCGTTTGGAATCAATAAAGCAAAGTGCCCAGTGCCTGCTGCGTTTGCAGAATGTGTGACCAAGTCACAGAGAACACTGGAGATTGCTGAAACAACTGAGATGGTTGAAATAGCTGAGATTGTATGAGCTGAGATGGTATGGACTCAGATTGCTGTATAAACTGAGATTGCTGTATGAAATAACAGGGCTGAGGGGAGCACTGGGCCCGGGCCCTGACAGAGAAGTTTGCAGTGCAGTGCAGAGTCTCCAGGATTTGGGATTAAGCCGTGACATGAGAACGACACGTTAATCATAGAGCCTCTCCGGGGGTGGTTATTGACATTGAAATGAGCCTGATTTGTGTCTGGTCTGGGAATAGAGGGCCAGCACTTTCCCTCTAAACATGTGCAAATTGCAGGAGCTTGAATCAAGGCGTCACTTGTCAGGAAAGAACTGCAGAGGCACCGAAGCACAGCAGCAGGCAGTTGCTTGTTGCTGTTTTGAGGAATGCTAAAACTGTACCAGCCATAACTTTTGCTCCTTCTTCCAGGCCATTTTCTTTGGTGGGATTGATATTTCCATCCGTGGGGAGGTGTGGCCCTTTCTACTGCACTACTACAGCTACGAGTCCACCTCTGAAGAGAGGGAGGCACTGAGGCTGCAGAAGAGGAAAGAATACTTTGAGATCCAGGAGAAAAGGTAAGAGACCATCATCATCCTCCCCTGCTCATCTTCCTTGGGCCGGACACCTCAGTCTCTGCATCCTTTGCATCAGGAGAGGCTGGAGCAAGGAGGGATGGTGAAGGGAGTGTGTTGGGCACTGCTGACCTCCTGGGGCTCTGGAGCTAATGCCACAGACCTCAGACATTTCCTTACCTGGGCTCTTGGAACAGCCTCGTCAGTACCTCGCAGGGAAACACCTCACAGGCAAGGCTTGGGTTAGAGCACTGAAGGTGAAATTGGGATCTTACATTTCTTTATAAATCAAATGTACATAAAAATAAGTGATGAGCAGTTATGTAATTCCAGCAGGTTGTTAATGCAAGAACTGTGTGTTGTTAAATGGAGGTGAGTACATTGAAGCTGGAGAGGGACAGTACTGTTAATAATCAGGAGACAATCAAACCAGAGTGGTGAGTTTTGGGTGTGCTGAGTTCCCAGGAGCAGTGGAGAGCAGAGTCTGATGCTTCTGAAGTGTTTATTGCAGCAAACACATCGTGTCATCCCGTTTATAACCCAGGAGGCTCCTTCCAGTAATCCCTTGGGACAGACAATCCACTGTTCTGGACAGACCTGCTGGTCTGTTTTTCAGGTGCTAAGGAAACTTGGTACAGGAATAGGTTTTCTCTGCAAACTAAGACTGAAATGAGGCTTTTTGTTCATTGTGGCAATCACATTCCTCTCTTGGCAACACTCTGCTGTTGCTGCACGGTTTCCAGGCTGTCCATGACTCCGGATGAGCAGAAGGATTTCTGGCGCCAGGTGCAGTTCACGGTGGACAAGGATGTTGTGAGGACCGACCGCAGCAACCAGTTCTTCCGAGGGGAGGACAACCCAAATGTGGAGACCATGAGGTGAAGTGTCTGATTCCAGTGTCCTAAAAACCGTGTCCAGCTCAATGCAGAGACAACTTGGTCAGCCCCCAGCCCAGGCTGCCTGGGAATGCTGCACAGCACCCACCGTGCGTCTGGAACCAAGGGATGCAATAGCAAGGCCTTCCCCAGTGCTCCCACTGCTGCTGTACCATTCCCTTCTCGATCCTGTAACCCTGCTCCCATCCCTGAGCTTCCCTGCACACACAGGCACAGCAAAGGTGCTGTGGTAGGGCTGTGGGCAGGTGCTTGGGTCTGTGGTTCTTCTGGTGGGGACAAGCACACCAGGGTCTGTTCCGTGAGAGTGTGACCTGTAAAGGTGTGACCTCAAAAGAGTTGGGTTTCATCTAACAGCATGGCTTGGAGCTGTATGGCTGTGTTGGCCATCATCTCTCCTTTCCCACGGGCCCTCCATTTCTGTCCTCTTAATCTTTTTAAATTATCGTTTTCCGTTTATATTTTGCTGTCTGTGGATGCCAAACCATTTCCTGAAGTTTATGCCAGAGGACTGGTGTTTGCAGCAGGGTTTCCCATGTCTGTGTTGTAGCACCTCACGTGAGGCCCTGTGTCTTTGTCCCTGAGATGACGCTGTCACCTGCCCTCACCTGTCCCACCTCTCTGTTTCTGTCTCTGCTCCAGGAGGATCTTGCTGAACTATGCAGTATTTAACCCAGCCATTGGTTACTCCCAGGGCATGTCCGACCTGGTTGCCCCACTCCTGGCAGAGGTCCTGGATGAGTCGGATACTTTCTGGTGCTTTGTTGGATTGATGCAGAACACGATCTTCATCAGCTCCCCCCGGGATGAGGACATGGAGAAGCAGCTGGTGAGGCTGAGTGCTGGGCTCCCTTCAGCCCTCTCATGGCTTCTCCTCTCCCCTGTTCCCTGGGCTGGGCGGTTCCAGCATGCCAAATCGCACTCCAAAGCCCCTACATCCTTGGGGTGATCCTTGGGGTTGTCATGTGCAGGGCCAGGAGCTGGACTTTTATGATCCTTGTGGGTCAGTTCCAGCTCAGGATATTCTAGGATTCTGTGATTCTATGGAAATACCTGATGGGTAGAGTTGATGCTGGGTGATTGAGGCTCTCCAGAGGCAGTTATATCCATCCTTCTCGTGAAATGGCAGCTGAGTGAGAAGCGCTTCCCAGCTCTCCAGCTCTGGCTCCCGAGGGTGCTGAGGGGTGCCCGAGGTGGGGCCTCAGCCCAGGCCGTGTTTTCCAGCTGTACCTGCGCGAGCTGCTGCGGCTGATGCACCCCCGCTTCCACCAGCACCTGTGTGCCCTGGGAGAGGACGGGCTGCAGATGCTCTTCTGCCACCGCTGGATCCTGCTGTGCTTCAAGCGGGAGTTCCCGGAGGCCGAGGCGCTGCGCATGTGGGAGGCGTGCTGGGCTCACTACCAGGTGAGGCACTGCCACGGGCACGGCGCGTCCCAGTCGAGTCCTCAGCGCTGAGGGTTTCCATAAAGGCTCTTAGCTGCAAAGTAGCCAAAATAAGTCGGGTCTGTGACTGTGGCAGAGGTTTATCTACGTAGCAAGAGGATGGAGCCCTGCTTGCCTCTCCTCCTTGGAGATGTCTGGGCTTCACAAGGAGGTGTTTCAGAAAATGCTGAACACCCACTTCTGAAGTTCTGGCTTCTCTTACACAGCTGGGAAATGGCTTCCCAAAAATCTGCTCTGTGGTGCAGACACTGGTGCAGACCTTGCTGCTGTGCTGTGAAGGGAAGAGGCTTTGGCTCGGCTGTGGTTCAGACGTCACCAGTAACTCACGTTCTCACCAGTGGGCAGAACTGAAGGGAGCAGCGGCTCTCACCAAGGACCCGCTTGTGGAGGGTGGAAGGTGAAGCCAGAGCTCTGCCTCCACCTGCTGTACAGCAGCCCCTGTGTCCCCATTGCAGACAGACTATTTCCACCTCTTCATCTGCGTGGCCATCGTGGTGATTTACGGGGACGACGTCATCGAGCAGCAGCTGGCCACTGACCAGATGCTGCTGCATTTCGGCAACCTGGCCATGCACATGAACGGGGAGCTCGTACTCAGGAAGGTAAGTGCCCAGGTGCCCATGTGGGACAAGGTCCAGACATGAGTCAGAGAGTTCAGAAAACCAGGGACTGCTGCTTCAGCTTCCCATCTCCTGTATCCCTGTGGCTGCCTTGGTGGGATGCTGCTGTTTGCCTGGAAACAAGATTTGCAGCAGGAGGAGGTAGTTGTTGAGTGCTTGGGAGGTGACAATGTGGTTGGGATAACCCTTGTTTGGATAACCTGCTCAGGGAAATGGAGACAGAGCTGTTGGTGCCATGGTGCCCATTCCTCTCGGCTGGCAGTGACTGGGGCCATGGGCTGAGCTGTGGTGTGTGGCAGCCCCTGTGGCCTGCCGCTGTCCCCAGGGCCTCGGGTAACCCTCAGGTGTTCGGCAGGACACGCCTTTGCTGAAGCCCAGGCAGCCAAACAGGAGGATTGGGTGGGAGGCCACCTCAGCTCTCCGTGTTGGTCCCCTGGTGAGGAGTGAATGTTTTCCCTCTCTCTCCCTCTAGGCCAGGAGTCTGCTCTATCAGTTCCACCTGCTCCCCCGCATCCCCTGCAGCCTGCACGACCTCTGCAAGCTGTGTGGGACAGGCATGTGGGACAGTGGCTTCATCCCCGCTGTGGAGTGCTCTGGCCACCACCCGGAGTCCGAGAGCTGCCCGTACGGGGGGCTGGTGGAAGTGTCTTCTCCTAAACCAGGAAGCGAAGGCAAGAAAGGCCTGAAAACACGGGATGTCTTTGCCTTCCGAAAATAGCTGAGAGGAACAGGGTGCGACGGCGGAAGGGAAGGGCAGGAAGGATGTGCATAGGAAAAAATGTTGAAGAAAAAAATGGAGGAATAGCTTGTCAAGACTCCTGAGAAGACTGAAAGGTGGGGAATGGAAGAGGAATTAAATTGCTCTATAGGGGAAGTTCGGTTGCACGGGTGGTGGAACCTGAGCGAAAGGCATTGACCCAGGAACCGTGTTTGGATTTGATTTTGTTAGAAACAAGCTTTTCTAGATTTTAACAAGGACTTTTTATTCTGCCTCTGGGACTGGACTGGTTAGCAACCAGAACTTTCTTACTTGCTGGTGAGAAACGAGAATGCTCCGGGGAGCCATGGCCAGCCAGCAGTGTTTGTGGGCAGGTGGCAGGAGCAGAGCCAAGGCCACTGTCCCCTCACCCAGAGCACACCACGTGCTCGCCGCTTCAACCAAAACGTGCAGCTTCGTGGCTTCTTTCTAAAGCCATAAAAGCCATTTAAATTATAATCTGCCAAAAATAAAACTGCAGACCATTGGGACTGCAGGGAAGGTGTCTGCTTTGTCAGCAAGGAAGGACCGGTGACCTCGAAGTCTTGTCTCTGGCCTTTTCTGGTTTTATAGGATACACTGGCTGGCATGATTTTTTTTCATTTTTATAGAAAATGGACAATCCCAGGTCTCAGAGCACTGCTGCTCTGAGTCAGGGTATTTCACAGACACTGCCCAAAGTTTCCTTCTTCATGAGATATTGGGAAGGAATTCTTCCCTGGGAGGTAGGTGAGGCCCTGGCACAGGTTGCCCAGAGAAGCTGTGGCTGCCCCATCCCTGGGAGTGTCCAAGGCCAGGTTGGACGGGGCTTGGAGCAACTTGGGATAGTGGAAGGTGTCCCTGCCCATGGCTGGAGTTGGAGTGACATGAGCTTTAAGGTCCCTTCCAACCCAAACTGTTCTGTGATTCTCTCACATTACAGCAAAGCTGTTTCTTTATGCTGACAACTGCAGACTTTTATACTTTAGTCTGTTGTTTCCAGTATGTTTCCCATTGTGTTTCCTTTGGCTCTCCTCAATTACTGAATATTTACTGTCCTTGCCTGTCACTGCCACAGCCTGTGGCACATACACTCTGTGTGGGTTTTACGTTCTTCAGTCAGTGCCAGGGGTGCTCCCTGTTCCACATCCCAAAGTGAAAATGAAACTTGCCTTGTTGCAGTCGTTTTTGCTGAGCTCTGTCTGATAAGGGTTTCCCTCGAGGTGTTTGTGAAAAGACAGCATTTCTCCTCTTGTCTGCTATAAATTTTGCCAGCCAGAAGTGGAGCTGGGGCCTTGAGCCCTGTTGCCAAAGGTTCTTACCAAATTCCATGGCCTCCAAAGGCGTGTCCTGACTCAGCGTTTGTGCCAAACAGAGCCAGGGGAGCAGTTTCCTTGTGGGGGTGGAACAGGAGCCGAGGTGGCAGCGGGCTGTGCCTCCCTGCATCCCCCTGCAGCCTTCCCTGGCTGTCCTGCTCCCTCTCACTTCCTCCACGCTGCTTCCCACTCAGCTGTCCTGGGCAGGCTCCCTTCCCAGCTCTGCCTCTCAGCAATGTTTGTGCCTTCAGCAGCACATTGGCACCACCGTGTCCTCGGGCAGTGCTGGGTGGGTTCCTCCACCTGACAAGCACATTTCTCTCAAAATCCCTCTGCAAAGCCTTACCCACAGCCTGTCCTGGAGCCTGCTTGCCCCGTTCCTGCTGGGAAGTGAGGCTGGAGCTTGGATGCTCCGTGTGAACCAGCACAAACCAAGAGCACGCGGTGTTCCTGAATGGGAGAAGCCTTGACCCACTGAAGGCAACATGCCAAGGGCTGGCTGTTGAGTGGCAGGAGGACAGTTCAGCTCCCAATTTGTGTGCCTTTAATCCAGAGGATGAAAACCTTCCCCTGGATGAGAGCAGTGGGGAAACCCACTCAGAATGGCACAGCTCCTAACTGGCCCGGCTGCGGCGGCACCGAGGCTGCAGGTGTGAGCTGGGGTTTGCCAAGGGACACCTCGTGCAAGGGCTGGGGCTGCTTTGCTCTGGGGCAGGGAGTTTGTCGAGATTTATGATGTTTCAGTGATAATAAAAGTTTGTGTGAGGCTTTCGTGTGTCCATTGCTGTGCAGGCTGGGGACAGCACTTGGGCAGACACCGTCCCCCAGCTTGAGCCGTCCCTTTTGCAGCCACTCAGAGACGTGCTGGGTGCTGGGGCTGCTTCGCTGTCCCCAGGCTCTGCTGATGGCAGCCTGGGGACCTGTGGCAGCACTCGATGGCTCCATCCAGATGGAAGCTCAAAGTGGCAGTGGCCGAATTCAGGTCAGAAAAACCACACAGCACAAAATGCCAGAAGCTTCTTCCTGCAGAGGGACTTGGTGGCACGGGGACAGGTGTCAGCTCCCTGGGAGGACGGCAGGAAACAGACACTGCCTTCTGCCACTGTCCCGTATGGGACAGGCATGGCTGTGAGGCCTTGGCAGCACCGTGGCTGCTCCTGTGCCGGGGCAGCCGGAGCCTCCCGGGAGCGCTGCGAGGTGTGGGCAGCCCTGCCAGGCTGGGAGGACTGGGCATGGGGGCAGCGCCTCCTGGGCTCACGGGGTGCTGGGCACAGGGGAACAGCCCCTCCTTGCCTCCCCACTGCCTGCAGTGAGCTGGGAGGCACCAGCAAACCCCTCCCAGAAGAGCCAGAGCTGGTTTTGCTGCAGCACTCGTTCCCAGCCAGTAGAAGACAATAGGAAGAGATGAAGTAGATAATTTGGAGCGTTATTTTTCCACTATTAAAATGTCATTCAGCAATGTGGAAATCACTCAGGATTCGTTTGGTTAAAGACTCTGCACTGCAGCTTTCCAGCATGTGGAATAAGCTGGGTTCTGTTTGAAGCAGGGCTCAGCTCTGAGTGTGCATTCCTAGGACCAGTTGCTGCCTTTGGCCACTCTGCCATGCCTGCTGTGCCCCGAGCGTCCCTCTGCCAGCAGGAGACTTCAGGTGTCTGTCCCTGTGCTCCCACTGGAGCTCCCCATGCCCCTGGCACACTGACCCCACCTTGCCATAGTCAGGGACACAAGGAGATGGAGCTGGTCCCCAGATGCTCCCAAGGACCAGCAGCGCTCACATCCCAGTGACCCGATTCCAGTCTCAGCCCGTCCATTAACTTGTGATGCCATTATTTATCTCGCACTGGAGACCCACAACTGTCTGAGCTTGTCTAGGGGGAGACAGCGTCGGTGAAGCCAACCTGGAGCCCTCTGGCAGTGCCTGGGATAGCACTGGAAGCAACCTTGGGATTTCCCTGCAGTGCAAGGATGGCAACGAGTCACACATTGGACAGGGCAGTGCATTTCCAAGGTCCTTCTGACCCGTCCCCAAGATCTTCCTTTGTGACTCTCTTTGCCATCTGAAAAAAAACCTCAAGGAACAAAAAAGCAGCCGAGCTTCGGTTCCTACAGAGGAGGAAAGTGGATCCTAGGAACAGTGACCCTCACGTGGCGTCTCCTCAGTCGCCGCCCTGAGCGTTGCATTAGCAGCAGCTGAGCAGCCAAAAATAGCCCCTCGCAAAGGTAAATAGTCAGTGTAAGCCTCTTTAGCCTCAGCCTTGAGCTGACACATCCTCCTGCCTCCTGCTGCCGGGGGGAAGGGGAGCAGGGAGGAAAGGAAACGGAGTCGTCTATCCCGTGGTAACGCTACGCTCCGTAATGCCGGCGGGAACCCGATCCCGCACCTGGAACCCTGAGGAGAAGGGAACAGAGCACCGCGCATCCCGACACCTCGAGATGGACGCTGGGCTGGTCCCAGGACACCCGGGCGGCTGCTGGGCACGGGGGGAGAGGGGAGAGGTGCCACATGGTGTCTCGAGGCTGGGAGGGGGCCCGGAGCTGTCCCACGCCTGGGCGAGCCAGAGCAGGGTCAATGGGTCAGCTTTGTTTGTCCTTGGCATTGAGCGCTGACCACACACGTCTGGCCAAACCGCCCCTGGAGTTTGCTGCACTGGGGAAATTGTCACCTGGGAGTGGGGCAGGGGCAGGTGGAGGGGCTTGGTGCCACATCCCAGGGCTGGGTGTGTTTGGATGTGGCTGTTTGGCTGTTTTGTCAAGGGACGCTGCCTGTCAAATGAAAAATTACAGCTCACAAGAGCAAAGAGACTCACCTGAGTTATTACAAGCACTAAAGAATTTCAAACCCAACGTAGCCTGTCCTCCTGAGCTGGCTGATTAATCCCCGGGTCGCTCCGCTTGGGCCACAAAAATAGACCAGTCTGGCCGGCTGGAGCTCACGGGCACATCCTGCCCCGGGCACAGGCCTGGCCCTGCCCCAGCGCGGTGCTCTGGGCTCTGCACGCCCTTTATTTGGCTCACTTGAACACAAACAAGGCTCGCGATGAGGTTTAACCTGCAAGAAAAGCAGAGGCCGGGGCAGCCCCGGCAGAGCCCAGCGGGAGCTGCCCCAGCGGTGCCAGCCCGGACTCGCCGTGGGGCCGCCGGTGACTCCGCAGCGAGGAGCGGCCAGGCTGGAGCTGCCCATGCAGGGCCAGCGGAGCACGGCTGGGGAAAGCCCTGCTGCAGCAGCGCGTGGCTCAGCCCCACACCCAGTCCTCCCCAAAACCACAGCAGTGAGCACGGACACAGCTCAGGCAGCCCAGCAAAGGGACCCGGTGTCAGCCTGACTTTGAGTGGAGCCAGCCGTGAGGGGTTCTTTGGCAGCCCCCAGCCCTCCAGTGCCCCAATACACCAGGTCCCTCTGAATTCCGCAAGTTCAGGCCCTGACAAAGCTCCTGCTCCATGTGGCAAAGCAGCAGCAGGAGAAGGAGCAGCCTAAGGACTCTTCCTGGGATTTTTGATTTTGTTTGGCTTGGGTTTGTCTTTCAGAAACCACAAACAAGTTCAGCTTCTTCTGTCTGCAGCTGGGGCTTGACTAACCTTGGCAGTGGCAGCGGCGGCCGGGGAGGTGCTGAGTGATAGGGATCTGCCAAAGTCCTCTCTGCTCTCCAGAGGTTTCTGCAGGAGAGACACGGGGGCTGTCACGGAGCCCAGGGACCTGGCAAACAGCCGGCACAGCAATCCCAACCCCCTGCACGACCCCGAGCCCTCAGCCCCGGGCAGAGCCTGTGCTGTGGATGAAGGCAGAGAGCCCTTTGGTGCTGCTCGTGCTGGGGAGCAAAGGCACCTTCCAGGAGGGCTGCCTGGCCCAAATCGGCTCCAGCAGCAGGGTCCTGGTTTCAGGAACCAAATTCCCGCATATTTCAGGTGAGGGTGGGCAGTGAAAAACTTCCAGCCATGACTGGAAACCCTGGAAAGAGCCCGGACACCAGCTGGCCTTTAGGCCCTCTGCCGAGATGATAAAACTGCCCCATGCCGATGCCGACAGCGGCAGGAGCACCGGGAAAGCGCTGCCGCCCCTCCCCAGGGATCGGGAACAGCGGAGGGGGCACACCCCGGGCTCTGGAGCAGCCCTGCAGCACCACCCCGGCCGGGATGCAGCGGGGACAGGACGGGCTGGGAAAGCGGTGCCACGGGAAGGGTGCGGGAGACGCGGGGCACCGAACAGGGTGCAGAGCTGGGGGATGCTGCGTGCCCTCCTGCAGGTGTGTGGGGACAGGGCAGGTGTGCCTGCCACAGCCGGAGGGTCACAGCCACCCTGGCATAAGCTCCGAGGAGCCCGTGCTCAGGGTGGCAGGAAAGGGTTAAGGCGCTGCCGGAGCGGGAATGAGAGCAGGGAATTCAGCTGCTGACGCAGGTAGGATCTGCCGGCGCATCCCCGAGCAGACACAGCAGCGTCACCCTCAGCTCCTGAGCTGCTTCAGAGCCCCCTGAGAGCGGGGAGTGGGCGACAGACCCAGCCCTGTGCAGCATCCAGACCGGGGCCCTCCCTGGGCTGCCACCCCCCGGCACTGCCCGGGTCACCCCGGGATGCCCACCCTTCTCTGTGCTGCCACAAACACGGCCTGACCCAGCCCTTCTCCAGCAAACTGCGGCTGGAAGGACACTCCGAGCTCCAGGATGCTCGCAGGCATCACAGAGCTCTGGGGCAGAGCCGAGCCGGAGCCCTGCCAGGAGAGTGGCACTGCGGGGCAGTCAAGGAGGGTCCACACGTGTCAGCCTCTCTGGTCCTGAAAAATTGTTTGTCAGCTTTTGGATCATGAAAAGGCTCGGAACAAGCAGGGCTGGAATAGGGGACACAGGAAGAAAGGGACAATCAAGGAGGGGATAGAGCCCTGCAGAAAGCTAGGGACAGACAGGACACAGCCCCCAGGTCTGTGCAAATGGCTGGAGCAAGACCTGACCTTGCCAGAGCTGGGATGGTTCCCGAGAGCCCTCGGGATGGGGAGGTTCCCCTGACAGAGGACCATTTCTTGCATAGGTGCATCAGTGCTGGCATCTGGGTTCTGCCACATCATGCCTGCTGGAGCCAGGGCAGCGGCCGGTGTGGGGCCGTGGATCCGGCGTCTCCATGGTGTGTGGGACACCGGGGGCAAGAGCAGAACCCGGCAAGGGGCTCCTTGCACCGAGCCCCTGCCAAGGCCACGTGTGCCGCCCTCCAGGAGCCGCTGGGAAGTCAGGCCCGATGGAAATATAATGGGATAATCGATGGCCCATTGTTGCTCGGCTTAATTTAGCTGCTCAGGCAGGGAATGAACAGAGTGAACATACGTAAGCAGGAGCCAAGGCAGGAGATGAATCAGCCCTGCATCCCCTGTGGCGCAGGGGACAGGACAGGCATGGGGACCCACCAGGCCCGGGGCTGAGCCCCCAGACCCCATGGCAGCAGCCCGGGGCGCGGGGAGGTGCCATTAATGGAGATTTACTTTGCTTTGTCTAACATCAGGTCTGAAATGGCTGCACAGGGCTCAGTGTTACACACCTGCATTGCCAAAACTCCCCTGGAAGTTGCAGCAGGAGCAAGGAAGCTGCTGGGCGTGCTGGGACGGGGAGCTGAGTGCTGGGGACACAGCTTGGGAAGGACACAGCTGATGCCAGGGCTCAGGAAGGACACAGTTACTGCCAGGGCTCCTCTCAGCCACAGCCCAGGGGCCCTGGCAGCCCTCCTGCCCCAGCTCCCTATCCCAGGAGAGCCTGCCAGCCTGTGCCCAGCCCAGCTCGGAAGGCTCCAGAGGATGTAATCTGGGGAAAGTCCTCCCATCCTGTCCCAACGCTTGGCCCCAGCTCTCCAGCCTTCACACTTTGCCCTGCAGCTCAGTGGTGCCCACCCTGATACCTGGGGAATCGCCCTTCCTCCTCACTGTTTGTCTTCCTCGCATTCCTCCTGGCTGGCTCACACACACCCAGCCCAGCAGCTCGGGCTTTGCTCGTGAATCAGCCCCCGAGGGGTGACAGGGCTGGTCCCTGCCCCTCTCTGCACAGATGCGGATGAGCTTTGCTGCTCCTTCCCCTCTGCCTGGGCTCCTGCTGCCCCATCCCACCCCTCGAGATGCCTCCGAGCCCGAGAATCCCCAAGGATGGATGTGCAGTGTGGCTTCAGCCTGGATTTCATTTCCATGCTGCCAGCCCATGCCAGCCTCTCCTGGTCCCTCTGATTCCTGGTCCTGGCAGCCGCAGCACCTCCCGGGCCATGCGCTGCCTCTGCCTCTCCACCGCCAGTGGCACTGGATAAAAGCAGCTCTGGGTCCCCCGCCCTCAGGACAGCACTGGGGAAGGAGTCAGCAGTGCCTGGCCCGGGCTGTGGGAGCAGCGGCAGCTCGGCCGCAGCTCTGGCCGTGCCCGTGCAGGACCAGCCGATGCCCCGGGCACGCACGGATGTTGGGGTGGGGGTCTGCTCATGGGGGCAGGGGCTGCCTGGCCCTTTCCAAGGGTCAGTGGGACACGGACTGCGCAACAAGGGGCTGGGGGAGACCCACAGCACCCTCTCCATGGGTTGCCCCGGCCCCCAGCCCTGATTCCCGGTAGCAGCTCCCCGGGATGCCCCAGCACATGGAGATGCCGCGGGCCCAGCGCCAGCGCCCTCCCCACGCTGCCTTTTATGGCCCTGCTGCAGCCAAAGCCCAAACATGGGCTGCGGGAACGCGGAGCTGGAGCCTCCCCGGGGCTGGCCCGGACGCCGCTGAAGGTGCCCCAGACACCCCCAGCTCGGGCAGCCCTGCTCAGGGAGCTGGGACTGAGCAGCAAAGTGCCCCGTGTCGGCAGCACCTCAGTTACCGGGGTCCTCAAGAACTCTACAGCTCATCCCACTCCTTCCGCCCCTTGCAAGCCCCATCCCTGCCCCTCACAGCTCCTATCCTGCCTCGGACCACCCTGCATCCCTGCCTTGTGCCCCGGGAACCCAGCCTGCCCAGTGCCCGGGCAGGGCTGGTAGGGAGGATGCACCCGCCGAGTGACACAGGGTGTGTCGGAAACCAAGTGACTCCAATGAACCCTTGGTGTCACCCCCAGGAGTGGCTCCTGTCACTGCAGGGCTCCAGCAGCTCCTCATTTCCATCCCAGCCCCATCCAGGCTCGAACTGGTCACCACAGGCTGGGACACAGGTGGGATGTGTCCCCATGGTCAGAGCTACTGTGCCCAGGACACTGGACATAAGGGCAGAAAATGGGGTGTGAGCAGGAATGGGGTGACTGGGCAAGGTGGCTGCAGCGAGGAGTCTGAGACTGAGCCCTGGGTTACACGAGGGCTCCTGATGTCACCTCCAGCATGAGGAACACAAGAAGAGTGCCTGTGCGGTATTTCCTGGCCACGGGCAGTAAATCCCCAGGGCTCAGGACAGCCGTTGTGACGGTAATGACAGAGCCCCATGAATCAGCGCTGCCCTGCAACCCCGGCTGCCTGGGCACAGCATCAGCATCATCCCGGCACAGGAGACCCCCCCCCCTCCCCACATCCCTCAGCAGTGCCAGTGCTCCTGGGATGGGCATCTCAGCCTCGTGCCCAGTGCCAGGGCGGCTGCAGGGAGTGGCAGAGCCAGGGCATGTGCCGAGGAGTGAAGGAGCAAGCTCAGGAAGCACAGCATCTCTCGTGCTGCCCAAGAGACAGCTGGAGTTCCCAGAACCTGCTCAGCATCCCTGGGGGAAAGCAGACAGCGAGCAGCAGCCTAAAAATAGCTGCCCAGGGCACACGCAGTCGCTTGAGACAAGGGGAAGTGAAAAGGAAGATGGGCTGCAGCTTTCCAAGGAGCAGCCCCCAGCCCTGCTCACTATCCACCTCCCATGGGTGAATTGCAGTCTTTGCTGCAACGCCTTCACCTGAACATTTGGCATGAGAAAGCCTCCGAGGGTCAGGCACTGACACCCACAGAGCCCAGGACCACATCACTGTGGGACGGGACCACTGTGCCAGGTAGGAGCAGTGCAGGATCTCAGGAGCCACCTCGAGTCCCTTACCAAATGGTTGGCTCTATAGAACCAAATCCAGGCAGTCCCAGGAAGGGCAGAGGTTGGAGGAGCCAGTCTAACCAGTCAGCGCCCAGTTGTGTCTCCCAGCTGTGCTCACTCAGCACCCGTGTGGCTGTTCCCAGGCACACAAACCCACTGTGAGCAGTGCAGCGCTCGGCCAGAGCCCAGGGCCTGCTCTGCCCCATCCAACGCATGTGCCAGGGGCTCGCACATCATCAGCCTTTGGGTTTAAGGAATTCACAGGCCATGAAATTGCCTTCCAGGTGCAAGGCTGAGCTTTCTGCAGCAGCAGAGTGACCTGTGCTGGGTGCGGGTGCTGAATCGCCTGAATCACGGAATCGATGCCCAAGCCCTGCAGATCAGCAGGAGCAGGGCCTTGGAGCAGCCCCCACAGTGCCTTGGATTGAGGTTCCGCTCTGCAGAGACCAACCAACAGCTTCCTTCCCCCAGGCAAAGCACCCACCTCCTGATGGGTTTAGTGCAGTTCGACCTGGGTCGGACTAAGCAGCTTTGGAGCAGGGAGATCTGGTGACAGCACAACACGTGGCGGGCGGACAGCGTGGCAGGAAATCTTTCTGAAACCTTTGAAAACATAAATACTTGGTCTAATCCTCTGAGGGGATGAAGCGCCAGGGCAGTCTGTGGGTTGGTGCAATTGCCTCGCAGTCAGGGCTCAGCAGAACCTGCCGGGGCGCGGGCGGAAGGAAGCCGGAGGGAAGGGCTGAGAGGAGCTGTGCCGCCGCCTCAGCTCAGGTGCAGGGCTGGAAACTGCCTGACCGCAGAGCCGAGCACGCTTCCTCCCTCCCTTCACACCAGCGCCCTGCACGCCAGCGGGGCTCAGGCAGGAACCCTGTGGAAACCGGGGCACCTCTGCCAGAAGATGCTTTTTGTGGCCGCTGGACACCAGCAGTGGCTCTGTCGGAGGGGAGGAGGGCCGGGGCTGGAGCCTCTCGTTCCCGTGCAGCAGCACTCACCTGGGTTGGGGCTGCACAGTCTCTCCGTCCCTAGCAAAGCTGCCGAATCCAAGCCAGCAGCTCCTGAGCAAGAATCCCACAGCCATTCACGTAAGGACAGACCTGAGCTCACAGCCCCTCACAGCACAGCACAACCCCAGCCCCAGCTGCTCTGCAGGAGCCACAGCTCGTGGTGCCACCAGCCAGGACCCCGCGTCCCTGGGGATGGCGATGGGCCCTGGGGTGTCTCACAGCCCCCAGAGCCCGAGGGTTCCTGTCCCCAGGGCAGCGCCTCCGCAGTGCCCGCAGCAGCTCAGCCCAGGGCTCAGCTCCGCTGCGCTGGGTGATTTGTCCACGTGCCAGCTCTGCCATGTGCCATGCCCGGGCCATGAGGCAGGACGTGTGCTGACAAGGCCCTCACTGCTGCTCTTCCCACAGCTCCCCGAGCGGTCCCAGCCCCAACCAGCCATTATCAGCTCTGTCTGTGGGCGATCACCACTCTCATCATCACTCTGCCCGGGGAGGGGAGGCCAGGGTGGCACTTCGGAGCAGCACGACATGGCATTGAACTGCTCTGCCAGAGGAGCTGGTCCCAGCCTTGGCAGTGCCAGGTGCTGCACAAACAGCTGTGGGAGCAGAGCAGAGGCAGAAAAGCTCACAGCACCCACAGCACAGGTCCCAGCATGAGAGGGCTGCAACTGTCCTCAGCTGTAATCTCAGCAAATCAATCAATCAATCAATCTCTGTACTAAAATAGCTTGGCACGACCAGCCCAGTTTCCCCTGCAGCTCGGGAAGGCCTTATGGATGCTTCTCCATCCCAGGAAGCTTTGCTTGTGCAGCTGGGAGACCGGAGAGTTTGTGTGTGAGCTGAGGCAGCTGGGCCGCATCCCCGGGGGTCTGCGGATGCTGTGCCGGGCTGAAGCGCCTTTTCCTGGGCTCAGCCCAGCTCCTGCCCAAGAGGGACGAGTGGCACTGAGTGCCTGGAGGCTCAGCAGGAGTGGGCGTGGGGCCATCCCTGCTCCGGGCGGGCGAGCGCACGCACTTGAGGAGCGCCCTCGCTGCCACCGCTGCTGGGAGCAGCCGTGCCGGGGACACATGCCCGGACCCAGTTCTGACGGAGAAAATCTCATCATTACCCTCCGCTGCCAAGGAGCAGCATCAGCTTAAGTGATAAGAGGGGGAAGAGCTCCGAGGACAGACCTCTCCGGGGCTGCTTGCGTCTGAGGGGGATGGCGAGGAAGGTGCAGGGCAGGACGGGGCTGAGGACGAGAATCAGGCTCCCCGTGGTGTGTGGGGAAGGGGTTCCTGCCTCCCTCTGCTCCGGGGGGTGGGAGTGCTTCCCGGTGCCCTCTGCCTGGTGTCCCAGGCAGCTTGCGTTGCTCGGAGGATGTGGGGCAGGCAGGACCTGCTCCCACCAGCCTCGTGCTGTCGCAGCCAGGGACAGAGGGACTTGAGTGTCTCTTTCCTCTGAATTTCTCCCGACTTGCCTGGCTCTAAGAAGATTAAAGACAGATGGTCTCTGAGGCTCCCTCACTGGCACCCATGCTTGAGGTTGTGGAGGGGAAGACACAGCAGAAAAGAGCCCTGGGGAAGGGGGGTTTTTCCCAGCCAAGTGCCCGAGGGATGGAGCATCCAGAGAAGCTGCTCTCGGGTCTGCCCTCCCTGCCTGTGCTGGCTGCAGCTCTGCAGAGCAGGGCTGCTCTCCTTCCTCGGGGGCTGCCTCATTCATGGTGAGCTCCAGCGGTGAGGGGAGCCCAGCCATGCTCCCAAAGCAGCTGCTCTGGGTGACACTGCCCTGTGTCCCCTGTGCCTCAGCCCCTCCATCAGCTGCACAAACGCTGCTCCGCTGTGCTGTGTTAAACTGCTGTGGAAGCACACCGCGTGCTCCTGCAAGTGTCTCGTTCCTGAGGATTCTGCTCACAACCTGCTCTGGCTTGCACTGGAAGCAGCACCAGGAAAAAGCATTCACCTAACGCGGCCCCGTGTGCACCAGCAGCAGCAGCACCAGCAGCAGCAGCAGCGATGCACTTGTGAAGCCATTTAAATTTCCACGTGATGACCCAGTTCAGGGTGGTTTCGCCTCTGGATTTTCCCACTGCTGCTGCCTCTGGGTAGGTGGTGGCAGCTCCAGACCTTGCTGCTGTGCTGGATTTTAAGGCCACCACACTGACAGCCTCAGCCTCGACTGCTCGGGCTCTTCATGATGCTTTCCTGAGCACTACAAAATGCTGGGCACTTGGTGTCTGAGGACACCCGTGTGTGCTTCGTGGCACTGGATATTTTACTGAAAGCTTTAAAGGGTGAACAGTTCTGCAAAGGGTTTTCTGGCTGCTGCCTGTTACACTGGGGGCAGGGCACGTGTCACTTCAGCTGCCGCAGTGAGGGTGGTGGGGATGCTCCGGGGGGTTTTAGTGCATGTGTTGGAGTAAATTCCAGCCCAGCCGCCAGACTTGACTCTTCCCTCACCATTTTGAACCAGCAGCCACTGAGCTTCCCCACACCAGCACTGGGGCTGAGCTGCAAGGCAGAGGGGCAGCCTGTATTTAGAAGGAGACAATAATTGCAAGTCAGATTTGCTTGTTCAATACTCTATTGACAGATTTGCCTTGGCAACCTGGAACAGGGTTTCATTGTTCACATCGTACTTCATGGCATCCTATTGATTGGGTGGGTGGGTTTAGGTTTTTGCGGGTTAGCTTTTTTTTCTTGTCTCTTTTTCCAAGCCTACCTACTCATCCTTTTCTTGTCTTTCTCCTGCGCAGTGTTGACCTCAGCAAGGGCTGTGTCATAATCCGTTTTTCAGACTGGCCACAACTTCCAATGCAAGCCAGAGCTGACAAAAGCAGAAGGGCAAATCCTGGAGCCCAGCTGGCCAAGGCTGCAGGCGGCCAGGTAGCGATGAATGGGGCCACTGCCCTCCCCCCTGCTCCAAGGACATGGCAAAGTCGGTGCCTGGCCCCTGTGAGAGTGGCCTTGAAGGAAATGCTGTAACTGTCCATGAATTAACTTTCTGTTATTATTTGGTGCTCAGCCTGGCGTGCTCCTGGCTTTGCAGACTGAGTAGGAACCGCCGGCCTTGCTGGGGCAGAGGGAGGAAAAGGTGAGCACCCAAACTGCAGCCCTGGAGTCGCCTCGGTGGAGCTGGAGGATTACAGCTGGAAAAGAATTGCTGGTTTGAATTGCTAATAATGATACAGACTAATGAGCAACATCAGAAATGATGGCATGTGTAATCAGTGCTGCTTGATGGCAAACACAGAGCGGGGCTGCAGGAGCTGCTGGCGTACGGGGCGAGGGGAGAGGGGCATCTTCTTTTGGACAGGCAGAACCCACCCCAAGCGAGGCACTGCCACGGAGCCGGCTCTGGCTCTGGGGCAAGAACTTTATAAATAATGATGGAAAGAATAAACATAAACAGACGTCAGCTCTGGGTACAGGGAGGGAATATGGCCAGCAAGTATTTGAGGGGAAATTACCTTGGTATGGTTCCTAGCACCTGCAGGAAGCCCATCTGTCTCTGGCTGTTCGAGGTTTTGTCTCACAGCTGCACCCCAGCAGCCCCACCTCGGGACCAGGCACACGGGGGGCTGGAGCCCCCACCCGGGACAGAGTCCTCCTGCCGAGAGCAGCAGCACCTATTGCTGATGCTCTGCAGAGAAAGAGGAATCTGAATTTCTGGCCAGGTGTGTGGTGAAGGGGAGGAACGTGTGTCTGTGCCTCGTACCTGCCTGATCCACGAGCAAACCAGCAACGAGCTGCCCGGGGCCACCCCACTCCTCTCTCGGCTTTAAAGGCAGCACTTGGCTCCTGTTCCTCTTGGCTGGAACAGGAACCCCTTTCCTTGTCTCATCCCTGTGATATGCCCCAGCCAGTCAGGAAGAGGCAACAGTTGGAAATGCTTCCCACTTTCCTTATTTAGGCTATTTTATGTGGTTCAAATAAGGTGTCCTCTTTGGGCCTGACAAAGGGAAAGATGTATCAGTTCATGAACTGCTGCTGCCTGAGCAAGGTAAGAGACGGAAAATCACCACCATTACCATCATTATTGTGAATCATGTGCAATCAGCCCCGTAACAGAAAGCAGATGAAGATCCTACAGGAACCCGAAGGACGGGAGCTGCTGCTGAGCCGTGGGAGCCAGGGGCCAGGCAGTGATTAAAATGCTTTTAATATTGGTTTTCAGTGTTATTTCATTTTTTTAAAAAAATATATATTAAATTTCATCAACAGTGTCTTATACTGCTCCTGAGGCAGGTTCTAAAAGATGCCGAGGATGTCTGGTCACACATTAAAAAAAAAAAAAAAAAAAAAATATATATATATACACACACACATATATATATGCAGCCAGCCAGACTCAGACTCTGCCCTTCTCACCGCCTATTCCCGACTGTGTCCTGGGAAGAGCAGAGCTTTCCCAGCCGGGCTGGATTCGGAGCTGGACGTACTCTGCAGCTTACCCAGGCTGGGGAGGAATCGCACCAAACCGTGCTCGTCCCTGGGCATTTAGTTTTATTGCGAGCATTAGCGGTTTGTCTCCTCTGGCAACAGGAGAAGCTGGAAATGTCAAAGGGGAGGGTTAACAAACTCCGCTGGCATAAATTTCAATGAATGTATGTTTCTTAGGAAAACCGCTAAGTTAAAAAAAAAAAAAATTAAATCTTCCTGTGTGTGTTTTCCTTGGGCTGCTGTTCACAATGGATAATAATTCTTACATTAAGCCCCTTCGGCCCTCCAGGGAAATCAAAATTGTAATATCAGTTTGCTTTTTATTGGCTCGGCTCTGCGATCGCGGCGGCTGCGTCTTTGTTAGGGGCTGCGGCGCGGTGACATTCAGCGGTGCCTCCCGGTGTGTCCCCCCTCCGGTGCCTCCGCACCTCCGGGCCCGGGCAGGGCCCCCGAGGGCGCGGGCTGCTGCTGGCCGGGGCCGCGGCGACCGGCGAGCCCGCGGGCCGGGGTGGGACCGACCCCGGGGGAACGAGGAACGTCCCCGGGGGACGGGGGTGCTGCCCGCCCCCGGCAAAGGAGCCACTCCGGGCCCCGGTGCCGTTCGAGCTCAGCCCCGCCGCTCCCGGAGAAAGTTGCCGGGAACGCCACGGGCGGCCCGGCCCCGCGGGGATCGATCGTCCCATCCGAGGGCCGGCGGGACGCCGCGGCCCGGCAGAGCCCGGGGGGAAAAGGGGGACGGTGGCACCGAGATCCCCCGCCCAGGCCAGCCCTAGCGGGCGCGGAGGCTCCGGTTCCTCCGGGGCGCCGGCCTGGGGACACAGCCGGGCACCTGCGAGGACCGAGCCCCCCGGGAGGGGTCGAGGGCTCCTNGGGGGGGGTCGGGGCCTCCCCGCCGCCCCGGGTATCGCCCCATGCGTGCCCGCGGCCCCGCCGTCCTGCCCCGGAGTGCGGTGCCCGGGGCGCTCCCGTAGCGGCGGCCGGAGGCCCGGAGCTGCCGGCCCGCACGGCGGGGGCTGCACGGGGCTCGCACCGGGACGGTGTCCGGCCCCGCTCCACCTGTGCGGGGGAAGGTGTCTCCCGCTCCGGCACCGCCACGTTTCCCGGAGCAGCGCGGGGAGCGGCCGGGTGGCCGCGCTGGCAGCC
>VZTF01001880.1:1772-23091 GCA_013397755.1 Cnemophilus loriae
AGAAATGGATGATTCTTAATGTTTCAACAGAATTTGCATTGCAATTAAATTGAGTTTGTAACGAACATGGTGACAGTGTAGATCTCTTACACACTATCAACCATCACAGTAGTCTACTTCAAGTCCTAACATCTTGTCAGCTATGCACTTCAGACATGAAAAATGATTTTGCAGCTAACTTCATCTCTACTTGTTGAAAATATATTTTCTCTAAAATTTATACCTATAGACATGTTGCTGCCATTGAAGTAAAAGAGAGTGTTGTCATTTAACCTTTGAGAAAAAAGGATGAGAAAAAATACATTCTCATCAGTTTTCAACTGAGCAAATAGACAAGAGAATGTAAATAATAGTACTGGGATTGTCAGTGGCAGCATAAGTATCCACAGGTCTTAACAAGATTTTTTTTAAATCAAGTTTCTCCTGTTAACATATAGTAGAAGAAGAAAATCATAAATTGTACTTGTTTTCAGTGGCAAACACATGCACGCCACTCATCAGAACCCAGCCAGTGGTGCCAAAAAGATTCCACAATCCTAACCCCTGAGATCAACAAATTGCTATTCACACTGTGTTACAGTTTCACTTTAACATTCCATCTTTTTTGCCGTGTTTTGTTTTTCGTTTTTTTGTTTTGTTGGGGTTTTTTTTAATGCTCATCCAGGGATAGTGTTAACACGCATCAAAAGGGATTTATTCCACACTGTATTGAACAGATGGCAGCTAGAGGACTGTGTGAGTAAAAAAGAATATAGCTGTGGGACGTGCGCTTGCTGATATTAGCTGGACTAACAGTTCTTAAGCTCCATTATGTGTCCATGTGCTTGGGAATGTCGGTTTATTCTGCAGTTCAGCAAATCGTTCAGATGAGAGCTAGATGAAACAAATTCCTCTCTGTCAAAGAGATGCTGAAATTAAAAAGGAGCTGTTTTAGTTTAAACATAACTTTGCTGTCATTTTGGGCTCACCTGCATTTATGTCGAAGGTCAACACAGGAAAGCCCCACATGCACACATACATACCAAACAAAGATTTCAAGAAGTCTTTTTTTTCTGTTTTCAGTAAAGCTTTTTGTTTTCTTTTGTTTTCTTTTGGCTTTTTGTTACCACTAACTCTTCTTCCACACTCCAGGCACCAGATAAACCAGGACTGCATAAGACTTCAGATGCTCTCCCTTATACTACAGTACGTGCTGCAACAGCTTTATCATTAAAACATGAGGGAAGTGCTCCATACAAAATTGGTTTTAATCCAAATGCACAATCATATCATTACACCAAATCACTTGGCTCAGACTCTTTTACCTAGAATTTGCCTCAACTTGTATGCCATACCTACTGTATACACACTACACATTAGAGACAAAAGGAAAAATCTCTCACTTGTGCTGTTGTGTAATGTGTGATAATTTAATGTAAACAATTGAAATAAAGTTCCACCCTAGCAGAACTGCACCCTTACTATTTTTGTAGCACTTGAATTAACTGTATGGGTGCTATCACACAGCAGTTTGCATTTCAGGGTAAACAATCTTACAATATCCAAAGGTGAATCTTTCACATGGTGATCTACCTCTATTGTCAGTACTGCACCGGTCCTCACATGTCCCTATTGCTGTTACGTTTCTTAAATTCAGTCTTTCTGCAAGCTGCTTAACAAGTGAGAAATTATTTTAACCAGTCATCTTTGCAGGTCCTTTCAGCTGCCTAGTGGAATGCCTGACGGGCCCGGTGGCTTCATTCTTATGTGAAATATTTTACTCTTCTTTCTTTGGTGATCCTTAGAGAGAAGGGTTATTAATTTGTGAAAAATCTTCACACTTATAGTCTATCTTTTTCATTGAATAGATTGTACTTTTCCAAACCATTTGTGTTCAGATGTTCTTGATATATGCATATAAGACTTCTAACATAACACACGGTAATTAACAAGTCTTGATTTCTAAATTTTATTTCTATAGAGTCATTTTACTTTTCCACAGATCAGCCTATATAAGCAGGGACTTGGAAGGGACATTTTAGTTAATTTTTCTCCTTTGTTGTTGTTGTTGTTGTTTTGTTTTTATTTTTCATTCCACTCTCATGTTATTAGCTGGCTTGTACAATCTGTCTACAAGGTAGCTCTGCAGCCATTTCAAGTCAACAGAACTTTTTTTTAATGAAGGGCTGTAAAATTTATAGCATATTCAAGTAGGATGTTAAATGACTTCATATACAAACTTGCACACATGTTTGAATTCAGAAAAGTAAAATTTTTCTTGCAGGTGTAGCTGGGATTAGAAACGATAATCTTAAAAGCTCAGTACAGATATCCATGCTTTTTAACAAACTGTATGTTTAGCTGGTATAGGCTAGCAGGGATTAACATCTATCTTTTTTGACGTTATGATGTGTTTCATGACACAATGAATGACCAATATCGTTATTGTACTGTATTTGATTGGGTTTTTTTACTAGAGACTTCAGACTGGTTGGGCTATCATTGTATGAGAAACTGTGCAAACATAAAAAAAGATAAGCCACACCACACCCTAAGAATTACTGTAGGAAACGGCATTCAAGGTCAAATATGTATCTTCCCTAAAGTAAGTTGAAAGGTTTCTTTGTATTTTCAGTTCATACGAGCCAGGAATCACTCATTTTCAGCTCAGTCCTTCTGGATTTGGATGCCTTTACAAGTAATACAAAAACATTCTGTAGCAAAAGAGAGAGGTGGATGGGTTTTTGTTGTTTGTTTTCAATAACTGCTCTGGAACAAAATACTCACATATAAGAACTGAAAGGATATCAGAAGAATGTGGAAAGTGTAAAACCCACTGTTCAGAAGGAGATGCAAAAATAAACTGAAAATGTATTCAATGACTCTGTTACTTGTATATTTAGCCAGAAATGTACAACACTTTCTGATTCTATTAAAACATTTATATTTGTAGATGTTTCTACAGACCTTAACCTGTTTGTAGAACAGCCTCATTGTCAAAAGTCTTCATACCTTGTCTGAGAAATTAATATATCAGAATATGTCAATTATAAGAATACAATAATGCCATCAGGCTCTCTTAAGTTCTGTGTTCTGTTACTGATCATGGTCTGTTACATCTGCTACGGGAAGAAGCATGAGAATCAAAGCTACCGTAGTTCTTCCTCCTTGTATTTGTTGTCAGCTTGCTGATGAAGGGACATGGACCTCTCAAACCCGCATTGATAACCCTCAGTTGATAACCCTCAGTTCTGCATGTGCATCCTGGTAAATCTCTCTTCCGGGGGGAATGCTTCTAATTGTTCCATTTTCATATGACATACATTAATATTTTAGTCATTTAAGATAGGAAGCTCTGGTAAGTTCCACGGTTCTTCGCACCTTTTTCAGCTTTGTTTGTGTGGTTGTTAGTTCTTATGTTGTGTTAAATGTGAATCATCACTTCTTACCCACAGCCTCTGTGTCATTCAGCATTTCAGAGGCTTCTGTTACATTTTGTATTCAGTCATTCCTCTTTCGTGGTAACAAATTCTGGTTCTCAGTCTACTCAAGATGTATTCATATGGAAGTTCTCATCTCTGATTATCTCCTTTATACTTTTTATTGTATCCAGTCATGTAGCTCAATATTTTCACATTTCAGGCAGCTTGAAATGCTTATTTTTACAGCTCTACAAACTCGTGTAATTACTTGTATTTAGCTTACCTGAAAACCAGATTATTCTGAAACATATAGCAGTGGGAGGAATGTTAGAGAAAAAAAAAATATTTTGAGTTTATCTTGGAGAAATGTCTTGGAAAGTAGCAGTGGCTTAGCATGTCTAATATTTTTTACCCAGCTTAATGGCTATAAAAATAATGAGTCACAAATTTCTAAAAACCCAAGAGTCTTCCAAATACTAGGGAAAGGCTAGTCAGACTAGACTCAGTAGATGCTCAAATATATGCATTGCAGCATTATTCTGTGCCAAATTACCTCATTATCTTCAGTTTGTTAACCCACACAGATATACAGCTGATATCCTCATGGCTATCCACAGCTGATACTGCTGTGTGTAAAACAGCAATGTATGTGTTTGGTAGTGATTATCACTATCAAAAAGTGTATCACTTTTTATAAAGCAGACCAACTAATATTTTAATATCGGAAAAAAATATAATTTTAAATCTATTTATGTATAAATATCTCATGAAACTTGGCATAAAGTAATTTGGTTAAAAGACGGATGATTTGTAATGATGTTATTGCATATAATTTGTATTTCTTAAATTACAAATGTATACTTCAAAATGTTCATTCAGAAAGCTTATTTTCCTGTCTAATAATATAGTTGCCACATATATGGCACCGGGTCCTCTTATCACCTCCTCACAAACATTAATATAGATATCCTTACTATGCCTCTGGCAATTAAAATAATAATTTTCCATATTTTGTAAACAAAAATATTTAGGAATCTAATTACTGTATTTCTTGAGCCGTTAAGGGTGCCACACAATACGCAAAAGTTAAGATTATCAGTGAGCTCACACTAAGTGATTTCCCCAGGATCAAGTGATGAGTAGAAAAGCAAGCACCCGAGTTTGTCACGCAGAGGAAGACACGTCTTCTTCCTTTCTCGACACTGTCTTCTACTTGAGACAAAATGCGTCCTATGCTTTGAACCCTTTCTTGAAAAACTTCTGTCTTCAACTTACTAGCTGGCTCCAAATGCAGCTGCCCTGCTTTTGCAGAATTTAAATTTGAGCTTATCTTCGGAAGAGCCTTCCTTGTTTTGCTGCATCATGCATCAGATCGCCAGCTGGGGAAAGAAAACTTTGCCTGTCAAGGGAAACAAAGATCTATCAAAGATTTAAACATGGGCTTAAGTGTAGCCAAAGACAAGTGAAAAAATTAGTGAAGCCAACTATAAGTACTGCTTTTTTGACTTAACGGGATTTCGGCAAGAAATTTAAGATGAACTTGTACTTATTTGGAGTCAGTGGGATGCGAATCAGTGGGATCTATATATAACTTATGTGGGAGGATGGTAGGCTTGTCCTCCCAAGTCACCACTACCCATGACGGAGCCCTCCTCTCCTGGACATGGCTGAACATCTGCCTGTCCATGGGAAGCAGTGACTTAATTCTTTGTTTCGCTTTGCTGGTGTGTATGGCTTTGTTTTCCCTGTTAAGCTGTCTGTATCTCAGCCTGTGAGTTTTCTGGCTTTTACCCTCCCAGTTTTCTCCCTGATCCCACTGGTGAGGTAGTGAGCAAGCAGCTGCCTGGGGTTGGCTGCTGGCTGGGGTGAAACCACAACACACAGGTTCAATCCTAAACAAATTTTGAAGCAAGGAGACACGTCTAAGGATTTTATGCAAATGTAATTTATAAGGATTACATTTTATTGATTATTAATTAAAAGGAACCATGTGAATTTCTAATGATTTCACAAAGAGTACAAAATTTGTTCTTTCTGAAGTCTCCAGCACGATATCCAGAGAGGAGATTTTGGCTCTGTCTACCACTTTCAACCATAAACAAAACTCAATTACACAAATTATATAATTGTATGGTCTAATGCATCTCCTGAAGTAGACTGCACTTATAAGATTAGATTGCTTTAGGAAGCAAGAAAGGCAAAAATAATTTCAAAACACATAAAATTCCAGCTATTGAGGGACATCTCCTCTGCATTTTTTGCACACAAAACACTCATTATCCTACACCATGTGTTCTGCAAGAGTATGAATGTAGGAAACTGCATAATCCTGCCGCTGTGGAATAACAACAAAACATCAACATCATTTCTTAAGATATTTTGCTGTAAAACAAAAATGTGTTGTCTGCCACTGTAAGACAAAAATGTTTTACTGTAAAGATGTCGTGTGGAAAAGCATCAAAAACTAGCAATACAGTGATTGTAGACTAAGAATATGTTTATCCACTGAAATTCTTAGAGAAAGAAAACCATTGTGCATTACATTTATTTCACTCTAATATTTGACAAGGGAAAAAGAAATATATCCTCAACTGACTGTTGTTTTACTGTTGGTAAAAACAGTGATAAACTTAACCCTGGTAAACTCTTCACAGCTGTGTCTCTTTTATCTAAAGCAGGACTTGTGTGCTGTCTGATGGGATGTAAGGGAGGTGCATCCACCCCTAATTCATGGCTGGCACTTGGGAACACAAAAGAGATTCCACTTTGCTGTCTAGTCAGGGGCAGGAAGCAGGGAGGGGGAAGGGTGGAGCTCCTTTGTGCTAGGTCGGTGTATTTCTTCTCTGACAGTCACGGAAGTTAGGATGTCCCTTGTTTGCGATGGTCATATTCTTCCCTTTGTGTTTTCTAAAGATGTAGAGCCTGCACAGAATCTCTTAAGCCTACAGTAGCTGTTTCTCTCCTTCCAGCACCTTAATTACATCTTTCAGAGACTGAATCCTTCCTGAAAAATCATTATTATGTGATATTTTTGCTGTAAAGAGAAAGCTTGTTTGTTGGACAAAGAGGCTTTCTCTTTTCTACTTGTTTATGATAGGGCAATTAGACTCCACAGGAAGGTTCTCTAATAATTACACAAAGCAAAGGGAAAACCTTAATCAAATTTTAAAGATGAGTACAACTGTGCTGATTAGGATAATGTGGTCATTATATCCTACCACAAGACTTCTTGTTTATATTGTATGCTGCTAGTACTTATGAAGCTTATCTCAAAGTTTTATTTCTCTGAATTTGGTAATCTCTGCTGTTAATAATTCCAAACTCTATTTATAATCTCTACAGCTCATCACTAATATAATACATATTCCTCAAAAAGGCAAAATTATATTAATGACAACAACATTTCTGTAACACAGGTAAATAATTTTCTCATGTAAGTTGTAGGAGGTCAGTGACCTAAGTTATATAGGACTTCAGATTTGAGTAAATTAAGTGTCCAAAATGGTGACATGGACATTGTCTAAAAGTTTGGTTTGCTTTCTTTTGGTAAACTGACCGGACATCTTGTAAGGTGTGTGGGCTGCAGGACTTGATCCCTTCTTCTGTGACAATCGTTGTAATAACTTTGAGCCTAGCAGAAATAATTGGAGCATAGGGCCCTATGTGGAGAAACATTTAGAGACTTAAAGACGTGACTCAGCCTGCAGAAATGTAGTGCAACAGCACATCTGGTATGTTGTGATTCCTGGTAACTAGGCAGGCACCCAAGCCATGTGAATTATCTGTGAGGTGGGTAAATTGAGAGATGCTGAAAGTCCAGATGCAGTCCATCGGAAAAACTAAACACAGGTCTGTTTGCAGAAGTCTATAATGCCAGCCTGTGCCTTTGGTATCTTCATACATTTCAGATGTACAGAGCCAGATTTTCTGGAATAGCAACAGCAGCCTCACAAGTGAGAAACGTGATGAGTCACACTAGTGAGATACTGGACTACCTTCATCTGATAAAGTACCATTCTCATATAGAAAAAAGATCGTATGTATAAAGACAGCAAGAGAAAAAGCAAAGCAGAGAATCATTCAAAAACTGCCACTGACAGTGCACACTGAGGAGAAAAGAAGTTTGTAGCCTGGTAGTAACGTCTCTGTGGCAGCACAACCTCTGGGATATACAAGCAAATTAAAGCCAGGACTTCAATATCTGGTATGAGGGTAACATCAGAGGATGAGGTCTGACATTAGCTGTAAGCACTCAAATATGGAGTAATGAAGTGTGGAAAATGAATACGCCATCCTATTTTGTTTCCAGGCTTTACTGTGGGTGTTATGAGCCCAAGCACTTTATAGCTTGATTCAGGCTGAGGTTTCCACATTGCTCACTTGAGCACCAAAAGCACATGCAGTCAGAACTTGAACATTCAGGTATAAGAGATCAATGCACATTTCTTATTTTCACACCTCTGTGGAAAGAAATGAATCCAGGAGTACACGGTAACTCTACAGGTGGCTGTGTGTAAGAAAGAAGCATAGAAGCATCAGTGCTGTAACAAGGGGCAGGTAATCTGAGGGGCAGAGCCTTTACTTACGGACTGCACCTATCCAATTTGCATCGATATCAAGGTAGTACACTGTCTCTTTTGCCTTCTGTTTCACTTTTGGAGTTCCCATCTGCACTGGCAGGTAGCTTGGGCAATATTTCCTGTGTACCCCAATAGAAATGATCACTGGCAAGCTTATTGCCATTTTAATATACAAGATGGGCAGTGACACAAGTTATGGCATCATTCAGCATCCGCTGTCCTTGTTCTGCAGTGTCATTAGAATATCAGTCAGCTCTCAACGGGCTCCACCTTCTCTGCAATTACTTTGCAATGGGTCTCCTGCAGAATGCTGCTTGCTAAGGTATGTAAAAGTTGTGCCCCACTTGGGGAGAAGGCTGCACAATTTTATATCAATGCAAGTGTGAATTACAAAATGCACTGGAGATTTATTTGGCTGATGAACTTGTTTGTGCTTTAAAGTGGCTGAAGGCAAACAGCTTTGCAGTGTCAATGATTTGCCACAGCTCTCAGTACCTCGCATAGGATGTGATCCTCCAAAGCAAAGAATTATGAGTTAGCAGGGACAGAAACAAATAGTTTTGGATGAACAAAGGGCTCAGTCTTTGTAATTTAGTAGTTCAGATTTCAGTGACAAAGGTATGGAGGACCACTTGGGGTCTTTATTAAAGGATGTCTAAAGAAATAATGAAGCGTGAAAAAGTGACATGATCAATAGATTAGCTCCAGCTTGCATTTGTTATAATTCTCACCTAATTGCTTGCTTGGGTCTGCCCATGGCCTTAATTGCATACTGGTATGTCACCTTTGAACTCTGCTCTGTTAATTTTAATTGTAAACAATGGACTGTCTTTTAAATATTTCCTCCAGTTTTCCTTCTTTTCTGTCACAGCCGAACCTATGCCTCCCTGACGTATTATAAAAGGAAATGTTTTTTCCCTGTTGTGCCTGGAGACTTATTCTAAGTCCAAATTCAGAAGTTCCTAATGGCCTAGGTCTAACGCTGGCCCTAGAAGCATCACCACTACTTACAATAAGCAGGCAAGGTGACTCACCAAGTATGGAACCTGTTTAACACACCTGTGAGCACATGCATCTTATGTCCAAAATATTTTGAAACACGTGACAGATAGAAGTTCTCTCAACAGTACAGCAAATGCTGTAGAATTTGTGGATTATGATGTTTTAACATTGCCCACACACCTTAAAGAATAATATTGCACCAGTAAGGTCCTTCAGCTTAATATAAGCAAGGAAGAGATCTTTCTATCCATTGGGTAACATTTACATTTATTCCCTTGTATGCCATACAGAGCCATTAATCATTCTAGCAGCCTCTCTACCTCATAGGAGATGTAGGGCAATGATAATGTTTTATGTGTGTAATTAATCCTGTAGCAGATGTGTAGTTTCCAAGGCTACTGCCATTAGAGTATTGACAGGATTCAGAACAAATATTCAGACACTAGCTTAGTAATGATTTTAATATGATAATATCCTGTTACTCATAAACACAGAATATTCAGACCTTAAGTTTCACATAAATGTTGTTATTTGTTAGGGCTTTCAGAGAACTAGTGAAGAGGATTTTTTATTCCTGATGCTGCTGTTAAACAAACAGCACACAATTAACATATCAGCTGGGTGTGCATAATTCCTCAGTTCTCCACCACACAGTGAAAGCCACCATTTGTGAAGTAAGAGAGGTAATTTATAATGAAAATAAAAGTTATCCAGGGAAAACAAATGATGCCAAACAAGCTGCGTATACTTTTAAAGATTTGCTTTTTAAATTATTCTACCTTTCATTCCTGCTAAAAAGATTTCCTTAGCTGGATTCTTGGCAAAGTGACAAATTCAATTACATATCATAATAAAATTGAGGGAAGTAAAAAAATCCTCTAATTTTCTTTCACAAGGCAACCCCTTTGCAATACATACAGATCTTCAGTTGAGGATGGGCAGGATTACTACTCCTATATCTTTTTATGCTTTTTCCTCATCGACTTTTCATTTTTTGTTACTGTATTATTCCTCATTTTGGCAGGAGATGGGTGCACATGTAAGCCCTTCAGCTTTGAAGGCTACCCTTGATATGGACATGATTTCTCCCACTACTTTAAAAAAAGTCAGTGCTTTCTAAAATGCATGGAAGGGTGAACTGCTGGCAGTTCCTCCTAATTTCAAATCATATAATATATATGTAGCTAATATGTCTCCTTATAGAGTGGAGGAATATATTTTATAATTAGTTTTGACCAATTTGATTCTACAGTTTGATGGAATTAATGAATATATTAACCAACAGCCCTCAGTTTGGCAGACCTCTGTCAGACTTGCTTCTCAGAAATAAATGTGGGTCAATATAAGAAAGATTTTACCTTCACTGGCTTCACAGCGTGGTTGTTAAAGATGATACATAAGTACAAATTCTGTTCTCTCTTCTTCAGAGTTTGTGGAAACTGCAGAGTGAGGGGAAATGTAGATTTTCAGACTTTGCTTTCCAGTTGTCTATGCCAGATGAACAAAAGAGATGGAGGGAATCAAAAACTTCTTATGCTCGGGACAGGACTCGGGGAAGAGGACTACTCACTGGAGAAGACTCCAAGAAGCTTTTGTGGATTGTGAACACTGCCTACTCACAATTTTTACCCGTGCACCACTGTGCAGCTTTTTCAAATGTGGAACTGAGGACATCCAGACATTCTACAGGACTTGGCAGACCTGCTGTTCATATGTGGCAAATACTGTGGAAGGGAATTCCAGCCCCACTGTGAGTTGTCTCCACATCTGCCTTCTGCACTGCAGCCATGATTCACTTCAAAGTTCCTGCTTCTCAGCTCCTTCACTGCCCTGAAAAACACTGCACACAGTACCCTGTTGCCACTGGGACGTTTTCACCTCTTGGTCTGTCTCTTCATCACTAACCCACACGCAGAGAGACAGAAAGGGTGTGTGCCTCTGTGGACAGGGGTAAGACTCAACTGCATGCAGAACAACTACCCCCACAAAAAAATCCATGTGACCTTGGTGGCTGAATGCTTTGGGTCTGCTTAGGAAACACGACTTTGGTAGGGTTTCTGTTGATTTTAATTGTCCCGTCTCACTGCTCTGTGAGAGGACATTTTGACCTATCTACTTGTAATAGTCTCTAAGCTATTTTGCAGGACTAGAAGCTGGATTGTTGATGGTATTCACAGACTCTACTCATGGTGAAGGTGGTCTCAGCAGAAGGTGGTCTCTTGGTGGCCTCCCCACAAGCAGGATATTCATCCGGGAGACACTGGGAATACACAGCAAATTTCTTCATTTGTGTTAGATATTCTTATATCCTATTTGATACTTACTTTACTTGATCCACAGATTGAAGGAGGATTTTTCCCTTGTACATCTTCTTCTGCAGAAGTAGTGACTACAATGTGATTTCCAATATGCTGAGATACTACTACTACTACTAAAGTTCACATCATGTAAATGTATGTTTTATGGAAAATTTAGATGAGCAAAAAATTGTACACTTCGGAGTGTATGTATTTACTACTGTTTAATCACCTTTTGTTTCTACAAAACAAGTTTCACTCCATATTTCTTTTTTTTCCCCATATAGTCTATAGCTATATATAAGTTCTCTGTGTATATGGAATTGCTGTTAACAGCATAATTAACTGAAGGGGTTTCTTATTATTAAAATGGTGAAAGAAAAGATAATAAACATGTTGTCAGAAATGTTTAGAATGCCTGAATTCTGTGATTAATATCTGTGAATCTGTGAGTAGCTGCTTGCCAATTTGTTCCAATTAAAATGTGAAAAAAAGGTTATTCATTATAAATAGCACAATTATTATGTACACTGTTCCTTTCCCTTTTTTTTTTTTTTCCATTTGTTTGGGTTTTTTTGTTTGTGTTTGGTTTTTTAGGTTAGAATGAAGCCAGTTTCTTCATTAAAGAAACTATGTAGCAAGGTTGGAGTTGGTGCCACATTTCATCCTATGCACGCAATTTTGTTTAAAACAAACAAACAAACGGAAATATGCAAACCAAAATATTAGCTCCATGTCCTGTCTTTACTCATACAAAGAAATAAAAAGGACTGCAACTGGTCAAACCAAGCATCTGCCCAACAAGCAGGAGTTAGCATGAGGTGCTTCAGAATGGGATACAGCACACTTTAGGACAATAGACCTACAACACAGTGTAGGTTTCTGTTTCTGGCAACTCATGGGCTAGAGACTCTCATTGGAAGCTGAATCAAGATCCTTATTTTTAATAGTCACTGAGTAATCTAATTCTGTGATTTTGTTCAAATCTCTCCATGAATTCCCTTACGCTCAAGGCCTTCATGGTTCTCTGCAGCAATTAATAGGACAAGGTTAGTCATAAGTGGTATAGAGAAAAAAAAGTAATTTTTGTTTCTCTTCAAGTTATTGCCTAGGATTTCCATTAAATGCTTTCTATTCCTGATATTACATGTAGGGAAGCATTTCCTTTTCACACTTTCAGTTCTGTTTATTATCTTACAGATGTCTGTTCATCACATTTCTCCAGACTTTTCTCTTATCCCACAGAACCTTCCAAGTCAATTAAATTTCTGTGTTTAAAAATAGTTCTATGTGCCTGAGAATCCCTGGTGTCTCTTCCTGTGAAACCTCCTCAGATAAGGTCACCAGATATATATTTAGGAATCAAGATTAGTGGTTTTTAGTGTAGTCAAGGATTTATATGGTGGCATAATGCAATTTTTTCTTTTGCTCTCAGTTCTTCAAGTGCTATTGTTCCTTTTGCCCAGCTGGTGGTTCATCACATTCATATCTGATTTGTTTTGGAAGTGTTGAGTTAATGCTGGCAGCAAGGCTAGAGCAATAGGAAAAGACTGCATGAGTGAAGTGCTCACCTTCCCAACACTTGAGAGATGCCTAAGGGAACATCTGAATGCCTGAGTTCCATCACCTCCTGGGAGTGCTCCCCAGATAGCAGTGTCAGTAAAGTCTTTTAGAACAAACCCACAAAGGGGCTGTAAGTCTGCAATATGTGATAGATAGAAGCAGGTGGAAGAAGCCAGGAATGAAAATAAGGCACAGAAACCAAGCATCAACCCAGATGCAGGCTGTCTCAAGGTGGTTCAACTTAGTAATTTGCTCCTCTTTCCCCCCTGGATTTGCTAAAAGCAAGTTTCACTGATGATTCAACCTGTTCTGTAGAATCATGTCATGCAGAATGAATCCAACCAGTAGACTTTAGGATTTTCTCCTGAGTGAAGAAACAAAAATAATCTAGTTTTCTTTTCTGCTATGGTTTTTATCTTTCTTTTCTACCTTAGTCATGTACTAGTTCCACTAGCTCTCTGGACACGTTCTTGGTTCTGATGCACTTAAAAGGCAGGTAAAGGCTTTTTTTGCTTTTAATAACTTCCTCTTCAAAACCTTTTCTAGCTTTTCAAATTTTGGCTTCAGATTTGTCTTGTCAGGGCTAATATTATTTTCCATTCTTTTTTAAATATATTACTTCTATACTCCTTTTATGAAAGATATCTTTTTAACTGCCCATCTTATAACTTAAATTTTTAATTGTGAAAAAAATATTTTTATAAAATCATTTAAAAAATTATCTCATAAGGCACTGGAACAGGTTGCCCAGGGAACCTGTGGATACCCTATCCCTAAATGTGTTCAAGGTCAGGTTGGATGAGGCTCTGAGCAACCTGGGCTAGTGGGAGGCGTCCCTGCCCATGGTGGGTGGTTGGAACTCAATGAACTTTTAGGTCGTTTCCAACCCAAAACATTCTATATTACTTTGGAGGAAGAGGAGGGTGGGTTTTTGCATTTGTAGTGTTCCTGCAAGCATGGAAATGCGGACACTGTAGCCTTTTTTTTCTCTAGCTTAAACCTCTACTAATTCTACTGGTTGACTTAATTTTAGGAGTTTTTTAGTCTTGATGTTGCTTGACCTGAAAGCATACTATTAACTAACTACCACACACAGACTAAAAATGAAAAAGAGAAACCTAGAGGGTCAAGTGAAAATAAACTTGAATTTAGTGAGGTGTCTCTGACAAATATCCACGACAAGAAAGCAGATAAATATAGGAGACTATCACTAATTTTTGTTCTTAATTTTAGAACAGAAGGAAATGTTACAGATCAAATATAATTTTTTTCAAAACAAGAGCATGCAAAGAAAATAGTAGTAGTACTAATAACAATAACAATAATAACAATAATATTAATAGTAATGATAATAATGCAAGAATGTAATAGAATATTCATTAGCCAGTTCAGGCTAAGAAATACATGACATAAGTAGATCTGTTTTCCTCCAGCAGACAGGGTACACTTTTCTTTTATGCAGTTTGCCAGCATACACTGACTACTGGGTTATAACTGATTGCATGACATGGTTTATTTGGAATCCATCCTCAGATTTTTGCCATACGCACTTGCCAGTCCTATCAATCATTTCCAACATGAAAGACACATTGTCTAACTCCTGCCCAGCTGCACAGATTTTCATATTACTAATTTCAATTATTTACAGTGTATGAGCTTACCCTAAGAACCATGCAATGCAGTATATTGTTTCCCTCTTGGCAGTGTTTATAGCTGTACAAGAGGAGCTACTGTAATTTTTGAAAATTGACATAATATCTGTTTATGATGTCTTGTTAGCACATGCTGAACCCATTTACACTATCACCTACTTTTAAACTAGATACCATGAGCTGTGGAGAAATGTTGGCTGTTGTAGCATGTGAAGATATAATTCAGCCTCATGCACCCTCTCTTCCAGGAGAGTTGGGCCAGAGAGAAATGCCCAAGAAATTCCGTGCTGTTAAGCAGATTTCAGATTTGCTTTGTGAAGATCCCTGTCATGCAATAAACCATGCATTGAATAAACTGTGAGTAAAAATAGCTTTGTTATGTTTTTAAGCTTCTGGCATATCTCACCAAAATATATGGAGCTAAGGCAAAATGAGTCTCCAGCTTCAGGGAGATCTCCTACTGCTGACCAAATAGCAGTGGCAGAAGTAGTGTTGCCTCACAGACTGAATTTTTATCACTGCATTATCCACCGTTTCTCAGAGCAGATGCTTCTTGATTTGTGCCAAAATGCACTACATTCAAGCCAGTGGCATCCATATGAAACAGTTTAACCCACAGTTAATCTACTATACTGTGTGGTCACTGCTTTCTTGTGCTTTCAAGAGTGTCATTGTGTATGAGAATTAAATATTAGGTGATGCTGCTTTAACAACAACTGTAATTAAACCCCTATCACAATGACAAGCCACAAAAAAATATCTTACGGAAGGAATGGGGGAAAAGTACAGGGTTCTTTTTCATGGTGAAAGCTGCTATGGGATTGATATCAGTGGTAATCATTGTGCTAATATATGGAGTAACTTTTGCATCAATATTAATGTAAATGGATTTATAGAAACTGACTGTCTCTGGTTAAACTTGGACAAGGCCTAGAGGAAATAACTTTGAATGATTTCTTTTTCTTCATCATTCATTTTAGCATTTCAGCAAATATCTGACATCTTTGTGTTTAGAAAATAATTTCACACAGCAAACAAAAAAGCATTGTGTAATATAATTGCTTAAAATGAGTCATTTGGGGGTTGATCCGAAGTCCTTTGAAGTCAATGAGAGGTTGCCATTGACATCAGTACATTTTGAATCAGATCCTCTGAGGGATAGATATAATAAAAGCTGATGACAAAGAAGAAGGTAAAGCTAAAAGGTAGATAAAAGGAGATGAAAGGGAGGAAAATTGCCACACTCACCCAGTTTCATACCACTTGCAGTAAATCCATTAGGACATTTAACCACCTAAGATAAATAAGTTTCTCTTTACCATGGTCTATTAAGTGATAGGAAGAATACACACACAATATCACAGATTTTCCATCAAGGCAGGCTACCAAACCATGTTCAAAAGTAGTGCTCAAAAAGCGTTGCACTTACGGAGGCTGTCATTGATTTACGAGACAGTACAGGCTGCAGTGAAACACGTATGAGACGTTCAGTGTCTTGCCATGGGTGGGTCTTTCTTTGTAACCTCTCTTCAGCCAAGCAGTGCAATGCCAAAGAGCTATGACATACCACAACTCAAATGCCTTTTCAAGTACTAGTCTCTTTTCACAGCTAGCTCTTTTCTTCTTGAAAGAGCCTTCTTCCAAATACTATCTTTAAGTATATTTTGCTTGTTTGTTTATTTATTTGGATTTTTTGATAGAAACGTTTTTGTCTTTTATTTGCACCATTCTGCAGCATCCATTCTTCAGCACAGTGTTTCAAGTATGTATTTTTCAGTTAGAACAAGTTTAAGCAAACATAAAATAATTTTTCCAATCGTAGATGGCATTTTTAAATATTAATATGCATTTATGGAAATACATGCTGGTGGAAAGGCATCTCATTAATATCAAGACAATCTCTGTCAATGTAACTTTGAGACACTGTTTTCTAAGCTATGTGTTTATAACAGCATGCACACTTCCTGCAGCTCTCTCCTGCACTTTCCTGTTATATATACATAGTCCAGCTGGGAAAAAATATGAGCGCCTCCAGCTGAAGGCCAAGTCAAATACTAGGTCTTCGTGTGTCTTTGAATTTATAATAAACAATCCCACACAGAGAGCAATAGTACAGTCAAATACATGCAGCTAGCTTTGAATATCTGATTCATTTAAATGCTCTTAACTTTAATATTTTTATCAATCTTGAACTTCATATTCAGTTCCTGAAAAACACTCCTATTTTTTTAAGCAATATGCCTTAAATGCCTTTCTACTGAGCCCATAAATATTTAACATTTATGTCTTTCCTCAGATTTTTCTAATAGCTCTTTCAGAATTTTCAGATTTGAGTGCAAGTAACAAAATACAGCCAGCTAGTCATAGTATGCTATAATCTGAGTAATGTGAGGTTAGGTTTATTTTGAAAGCTCACAATCTAGACTTTACTTTCATGATTTATTACATCACAGCTGCAAAAAATTGGCATTAAGTAGGACTAGGACTACTTTACACAGTGCACTGTGAACACACGTAAATGAAATAAATGAAATTACAAACATTTTCCCCAAGCAGTGCTAAATACTGGTGAAGATTTAGAGAGCAGAAGCACTGACCTATTTAGGACTGTCTGCTGCAGGACTGGGCAGGCTTCCAATCCCTATGTGCTTAGATGGAAAGAAAATATCTGACAATGCCACATTGAAGTATTTAATATTTTTGAAAGGTTTATAATTTTTATCTAACCTTTATTAACAATCAAGGCACTCTAAACGAAGGGAAGAGATATAATTCAATCAAGACTTTATTTCTGCAGATCATGTTTCAGACAATTTGGCCTATGGTAACTAAAATTATCAGTAAGGGTCAAGTAATGCCTAGTGATAAATTTGGCACAAATGCGGGACCATCATTATTTTTTGTACATAACCACAGAGCCTCTATGTTTTTTAGCAAGGTTGAATTGATTATTCAAGGGAACCCACAAGGTAAGTAGGAACACGTATTAATGTGATTAAATATTAATGAAATATTATGCAAATGAAGAATCTTGGGTATTCTTCCAAAGACTTAATGAACATACTGGAAAATTTAACTCTGGTCTAAAGGTGCAAAAACAAGAGTGTCAAATTTTTTCTTTCACTATGAGTTTTGTTTTATTTTAAAGCAGTTTCAACTTGTATGATAAAACTGGTTAAATGGATAAGATTTCCTTTTTAATTTCTTGCAGTTTATTCCTGGATTCAGTTATCAAGGCTATAAATTACAAAGTATAGTCATATTTTCTGAATGCTAAACATTCTGACAGAAATTCATACTGATAAGTATTAAAAACCATATTGACTCTAAAAATGAATAAACAGCATTTTTCATTGTATTTCTAGAACAAATAAATATGTGCTTACGCACACATATTCTCTGAAAATATACATTCTCGGCAGCATGTATAGATTATATATCAAGGATATAGTGAAATGAAGGAAGAAATAAAACCAAATTTGGTCATCTTTGCTTTCTGTGACACTATCTACAAAGGCTTCAACAGATTAAAACTTTTTTTTGTGCCAAACGGCCTCTTAAATCAACAACATGAGAAGGACAACATGCATCTCAATAAAAGGGGTCTTTTGAGATGCATGTTCACTGATTTTTGGAATATTTCAGCTTTTGTCATGTGCTGGGTTTGGCTAGAGTATAATTAATTTTTTTTCACAGTGGCTGGTATGGGGCTTTGTTTTGGACTTGTGCTGAACACAGGGCTGATAATAGAGAGATGTTTTTGTTATTGCTGAGCAGGGCTTACACAGAGCCAAGGCCTTTTCTGCTCTTTGTACTTCCACGCTGCTGAGGAAGTTGTGGGTGCATGAGAGGTTGGGAGGAGACACAGCTGGGACAGGTGATTCCAACTGACCAAAGGGATATTCCAGACCTTATGACATTGTGCTCAATACATAAAACCGGAGGGAAGAAAGAGGAAGGGGGAAATGTTTGGAGTTATGGCGTTTGTCTATCCAAGTAAGCGTTATGCATGATGGGGCCCTGCTCTCCTGGAGATGGCTGAACACCTGCCTGCCTGTGGAAAGCAGTGAATGAATTCCTTGTTTTAATTTGTTTGTGTACATAGGTTTTTTTTCCGTGTTAAACCATCTTTCCTCAACCCATTAGTTTTCCAGCTTCCAATTCTCTCCCTGATCCTGCTGGTGGCAGAGTGAGTGAGCAGCTGCCTGGGGCTTGGTGGCTGGCTGGGGTTAGACCATAATATATCATTAGACAATAATGGCTTCTTTTGGTGGGGTTGGCTTTTATTTTTTTTACATGCATGGCTTTGGTTTTCTGAGACTAATCAAGCATATGATGTAAGCTTACCATGCTGAAGCTGTGCGGTCTGTTATTTCCTGGGTTTTTTTTATGACGTATATTTCACGGCAAACAAATAATTATAGAGTTGCCATTGTATCCCAGTACCTTTCAGAAACCTTAAGAAGTAGATAGAATAAATCCAGACTTTTCAAAACAGCAATAGCAGCTGAACAAAAATTATTATAAGGTTCACTCACATAACAGCTATTAGATGAGAAATGGTCTGAGTGCCAGAACTCCCCTCTGTGAATGTTTAGCAACTGCTAATGAATTAGAGTGAGAAATGAATTAGAGTCTTAAAAGCTTTTCTGTGATATTACATTTGAAACCAAGATATTATAGTGTCAAAATACGAGAAAAAGACTGCTTTTCAGATGGTTGAGCTCTGTGTCCCAAGTCACCACAGATTTGTCATCTCAGGATAGCCAAGTATTTCCCACAGCAGAGACCAAGTGGCAGCATGACCTAGGGGCCCAGAGGCCGTGTGGCTGCCATGAGGAGGGCTCAGCAGTGTCTCTGGATATCTCTGCTCATGGCCTAGAACCTTCTGCTTGTTCTTCTGCTGGCCTACATGAAGGGGAGTGGGCCCAGCCTGAAGGTGCCATGGTTCTTGAATGGGACTCATGGGCTTGCAGGGCAGGAAAGGGATGCAGGGAGGTCAGATGCATTCCTGTTGGATCAGGCCGCTCAGGGCCAAGACCAGTTAGTTTTAACTCATTTCCTTCCAGCTCTCACAGCACGTCAAGTGGTGCAGCCCATTGACCACCCTGGTGGTCCTACATCTGTCATACACTGGGGAACAAAACAGGACACTGCATTCCAGGTGTGGTCTCACAAGTGAAACCCGACAAGTGAAACACTTACCTAGCATCCCCAATCCCTCTTTCTCCTTCCACACTGACGGAACTACTTACAAATCTGGGGATGAGTTCCCCTGCCTACATACAGGTGCTGTTAAGAGATGTCCACTCCCAGACCTTCACGTGTCTGAGATACCCATTATCTCTGTGCATAGGTGATGTCAGAGTTTGGCAATCCTGTGGCTTTCTGGAGTGGCAGCTGGAAAACCAAGTCACTGACATCCTTGTGAGGGCAGCTGAGTCTCTCCATCAGTGCTCAGTTGTAGAAAGACACTCTAGGAGATACTTAAATGCTGAATGTCAGGAGATACCCTAACAACTTTCTCTGTCTCTTTCAAGGCAAAGGTGAAGGCCTCAAAAGAGTCATCCTGTGGCACACACCTGGCCACCCACTTGATTTAGTACATGCCCTTATCTGTGCTTTTTATTAGTCCCTCTACCCTAAACACTCCTCACCTGCACAAACTTCAGTGCTAGTCCATTTTTTATTTTTCCTTCCTGTCATGAACACCAAAATATCACGATTTAGAGTACTGGTTTACAACTATGCCAAATAGTCGCATTTAGCATAGGGTATGGGGGGGCGATATGTTGAGTGTTTCTTCGTATACGTCTGAGACATAAAACTGCCAGGAGGAAACTGAGAAGGGAAATTTGCAGGTAGAGTAATAAAGGAGGAAAAGACATGCTGTAATTCTGCCAATCCCATTGAATTGAAAAGCAGAGTAGAAATATAAGATTAAAAAGTTCCTAGAAGTTATGTGAAAATTGGCAGCTGGATAGAGGACAGAAATACTCCCAGTGCCCGTGCAAAGGGGAAGAGTGGCTGTGCTCAGCCATAACAAGCGCTCCTGACAGCAGCTGGCTGGCCAGCAGTGCGTGGGCTGCTCCGGAGCAGACTTGTCCCTCTTGCAATGGGGTCAGCAGAAGGGTAGAGAGGCAGAACTGACTACATGGATGACACTGGGCAGGATAAAGCATGCTGCTCTGTAGGAGAACGGATTTCATTAGTTCTCCTATTCAGTGAAAACTAATTTTTATAAACAGCAGTAGCAACTCACCAGAAAGCTCGTGGAACTAACAATAATGTGGTACTTAGTTATTCTATTTGTCTAAATGACTTCATTTCTAGACCTTCCTTTTCCTGCCAGTTTATACTGATGGTTTTAGGTGCAGAGCTTGTCACGCTGCAGGATCTTCACAATTATTAAAAACATTTTCCTCTGTTCTTAGTAATTGTGAAAGTCCCACGGCATGACTGAAAATATATATACTGTTCAGTACAGCTGACTGTTTTGGAGCCCAAAATAACCCAGATGAGTAGGTGAGCTGATCTGGAGCTGTCAAAACTGGCTCGGCACCACAGATGTGTCGAACAACAAACTGAATAAACAATGTCAAGAGAAACCAATAAGGTATTAGCACAGGGGCTGACAGCAGGTGTTGGATCTCACCATTAGTTACCTACAAAAAAAATCTATGCAGTGCTTGGAACTACAACAAGATAAGACAACTTAGAGATCAGTTTAGTGTTTCGGTTTGGGTTTTTCACATCAGAGAGGACAGAGCTCACACCAAGCTCTGTAAGAAAATGGAGACTGTAGTTCCTCGTTTGGTGGTAGG
>VZTF01001880.1:26193-96843 GCA_013397755.1 Cnemophilus loriae
TTTTGGTGATATTTTGATACGTGCTTTTTCTTCATATGAGTTTACTGAAGAAAATTTAAAAGTGGTTCTATGTGGTGCGTGACCTTGTCATTACAGGACAGGAACTGAATTTGCTTTATCTCAGGGCAAGCTTCTCAATGCAAAAAAGCAGCAGATTTGCATTTATTTTGGTGGCGTCATGCCAGTTTACACTCCCTACTGCACCAGCCTCAATGAGATCTGTGCTTTAACAAAAAACAGCAGTGCAGTCCACTAAGATGCCACTTTAAAAATCCCTAAATCATATCAAACTTGCTTGGCCCCCTCAGAACCCTGAAAAACACTAAAAGTAATGAAAGAACCCATGCATTTTAAGATCTTATTGGGTGTTACTGATTTCCACCTTTTAGCTCTTTCTGTTGCGATCATTAAATACTACCATCGTAACCAGATATGTCACACTGCCAGCTCTGAAGCAGCTAAGGCAATCTGCAGTGCAAGGCACGTTTTCACAATGATTTTCTCTCCAAGGCTGCAACAGAAGAATATATAAACTACTAAGAAACAAAAGAAAAGTACCAGTGTGAAAAAAATCACACTGAAAAATCAGGATAGGCCAGTATTTTTCTAGTTAAAGAACACTGCTTAGAGATATGGTTTATGGAAAGCCCAGGTTTTACTGTTATCAATAGAAGCCATTATAGATTAGAATGGAATCATTTAATGACCTATCTTTCTCCAAGGTCCTCTAAGGTCTGATTGCTGAAAAAGGCAAGGGATTGTAAGCAAACCCCAGAAATCTCTAAGGTTTGACTCAGAAACATGCTCACAAATCCCATTGCTTATCCTAAGCTTTTCTAAACCTCTTTTGTGTGGTAATGAAGCAGACGATCATTGCATGATTGGATCTCTTATTCTCTTTTAGGTAGGTGGTCTGAAATAAAAGAAAACCAATATTACTTGTGATATTTATCTTAATATTAAATGAAAAAATCTTAAATAAGTAAAATGTTAGCGTACCTTTTGCTTTCTCACCAAAAAAATAAAGCTGGCTTCAATCCTGTCCACAGATTAAGTTTTTTCACATTTGTTACTGATTTTCCAGTGCTGGAGACTACCAACTCAAGACCTGTGCCCTTTCCATACTTCCCAGGAGCTGTGGTGCTTTATTCTCCAGGGAAGTGACTGATGTGAATAGGAATGTTGACAGCATATGGCACCACTCAGGATGCCTGAAGTGGATGGCATGTTGCAGTGGAAGGAGATTTACTCTGTTGCAGCTCTTGTTGTGCATGCTCCTGAGCAGGCACATTCCCAGACTCCCTCCGATGGCAGTTTTACTACTGCTGCTTCCTGAGGATTTGCTGCCACTGATGCTAATGATGAGACAAGTGAAAGATGCTGTACAGTAGCTACTAGGATGAGATTTTGGCTCATAAAGAGTCTCAACTCTTGGGTTTTTCATTACTATAGTAATAGCAAAAATAGTCAGTAGTATTAGAACTCTAAGCCTTTCATGTATATGATTTCAAAAGTGCTTGAGCACTTTACTACTTCACCATCTCTGCTTTTTCCAGAGCACTGGATATATAATTTTTTTCCCCAAGAGGTACATCCACCCTCTCCACATTGGTTTTCTTGCATACGAAATTAGGGTTGCTTTGAAAGAGAGAAATGATTGAAAGACCTGTCGTCATCCAAAAGTCTTCACCTGTAGGAAGATTAATGGTTTTAACAGCTGGCCTGCCTTTCTTTTCACCATCTTCTTTCCAGCATCTGCTCCATGCAGCAAATTTGACCCCATGCATTCAGAGTGGATCAGGGAGGAAAAATGGATCCACTGGCAGAGGTGGTCTCCCAATTTGTAAGAGATGTGCAATCATGTTTTTCCCTGTAGTTGGTGAGTGGACCAGAGGATACAGGATATTATTTGCAGTGGCTAAAAAAGGTGTTAACTGAGAAGGGTGGAACAAAGATTACAGAAGAGAGGTAGGGCATAAAATGCTGGAAACTAAGAGATACACATAAGAAAGGAGATATAAACACCTGCTTGAATGAATATGCATGCAGTACTCATAGGACTGAGGCAGGAGATGAAACAGGGCAAAGAGGAGTGGAAAGGTGCAAATGCAGGAAGCACTTCCAAGATTTTTGCTCAAGAGTACAGCAATGGCCAATGTTTGTTGTATCAATGGCTACAGCAATGCAGGAAAACAGACTTTGAACTTCTGGAGAATGTTAGACTGTGCTTTCCTAAGCAAGTCATCCTGCTTTGTTTGCACACAATAATTGCAACAGGCTTTAAAGACTGTAGCTTCTTTACTGGCAGCAAAAATTTCACTTGGATAAATTCAGTCCAGCAGACAAGGTTTATTGTATCCTGAATATATTCACAAGTTCATAACAGGCTAGGTAATTCCTTCTTTTGTAGCTGGGTTGTCATAGAGGGTTTTTTTACATGTCAGTTTCTTTCCAGCTTTGGTATATTGTTGCTCTGATTTTGCCTGAACCAAGATAGCAAATGAAGTGATTACACGAGCTAGTGAATGTGACTTGGATCTTTTCCCTTTTCTTCGCTTCACTATCTGCTAAATAAGTGAGAGAAAGACAGCTGCCTGAAATCTTTGTGGAAAAATAAACATAAACAAGAGCAAACATATACATTAAATAGCCTTGGATTTTTCCAACCTCCAAGTGCTTAGTTTCAATCTACCAGGCAATAAAGATTATTTAGGGAATATATACACAAGGAGCACATAAAATTTTCCCTGAATTGTTAGCTAGCTGTAAGACTCATCACCAAAAGCAACACCAGAAAAACATAGAAAGAGGCTTTCATTCTTACAACAATAATTCTTTTTCTTTTAGCTGAATGTATGGAAAAAATCCCTTGACATATATATATTTATATATAGTACATATTTCCATATAATTAAGTGTGGATCTATCACACTCCAGCTAGCTACAATGTGAGGACAATTGTTCATTGAAAGCTGTTGGGAAGATAAAGTTTACATGCTTTCAAAAAAATCCCAAAACAAAACAAAAAACACCCCGCAAACTTTTGACTGTTAAAGTCCATTATCCATTATGTTGTTCTTTACTTCAGTGAAGGATCTCATAGAAATGCTGTTACAATAACAATCAAAAACACATTGCTTTACATGAAGCTTCATTTGCGAATTCCCTGTGGCTAGCGCATTTCTTTCCCAAACTGAAAGAAATGAAGTGTCATGTGTATCAGCTTGTTCTTCATTGCTTACATTCCTCTTTATGTTGATGAGAATTTTTCAGTACAAGCATTCAAGAATGGTACTTTACTTAAAGATACTGTGTTATGTTAAGCAGACAGTATTGTCATTATTTAGCAGCTATGGTAGACTGTGGATGCAGTCCTGTTGATTTTATTAAAAAGAGGCTGTCAGAATCTATAATTCACACATCATTAACTGCTTCATTAAGACTACAGCAGCTCTGTGAGCCCTAAATTTGTAGCAGTTGCATGACAATACAGGTAAATGTTCACTGGTTGAGACATGCAAGCATCTCCAGTGACTTGTTCACTGGATAATTAAAAGCCAGTACTGTTTTTTAGGAAACACTTTTTTCAAACTACAAGTATAAATGCATAAAACATGTTCACTTAGAATTTATTTGATTTAAGTTGAAAGCATTACTTTGCAATGAGGTGTGCAATCTCACATAGTCAATCAAAAAAAGGCAATAACATACCAAAATGTACAGTCATTTAAGTATTTTCATATGGTTTGGGTTTTCTTTACTGGAATAAGCAGCCTGTGTGCTGAAACATTGTGAAGCAGAACTGTTACAGACATGAGCAATGTGAATCATATTTATTTAAGAATTTAGAATTCATGGAGCAGTAATTATGCAGAGAAAAATTTTATTTTCCTATTATTTTTACTGAGTCCTTCTACATTTCCCTTCTCTTTCAAAGGACATCTCCTTCCCTCTCTCCCTGATTATTTTGTTAAAGCTATCAGCTCAGAGATAAACACATAGCATGGATTTTGAACTGGACTTTGGATCCTGATAGACTTGAGTAGATTTGGAAACAAGCAAAAAGATTTGCACTTCATGAATTATGTGGTAGCCTTCTCAGTGGGATGCATTCGCAGTCCTCACAGCACCACTGAGCTCTTCCCCTCTCTTCTTTGTGACTTTTTCGCCTTCTTTCATCCATAGTCACCACTACTTGTGCACCCCTGGAGTGAAGAAGTGGGAACTGGTCTGACAACTCATGCTGCTGGCTTTGGTTCAGCCACCTCTGATGCCTTGTCCTTCAGAAGAGCTCTCTGATACCAGGACACTGATCATATTCTGCAAACACGTTTGCTAATGGGAAAGGTTTCCTTCTGTTGCCAGTCACCACAAATTTCCAGCCTCCCTCACCTCACCTTGGGAGCTGCAAGCACACCATGCATGGGGTCCCTGGAAAGATCCTGCCCACCTACCCCAGCGACAGCAGCCTCCTTCCTCAACTCTTTCACCTGGAGCACCCCAATTCCTTGAGACCGCAGCTCACCCTGGAGCTGCCCTGGCTCATGGCCACAGGGTGTTGAGGCAGTCACTGGGCTGGGGCCGGAGGACCAGGTGCTGCAGCTGCTCATCACCATCGATGCTCCAAGCCTGGGTGTCCCGACAACTCTGCAGCAGCATTCCTGGGGCCCAGCGTCTTGTACTGACACACCCAGCAACAGCAGACTGCACCCCTAAACCAGTGCCCTGACTACCTACAAGTGCTCCCTAACAGTCAGAAAGCTGAAATCTACTTCTTTTCAAGAAAACAAGCAAAAGATTTTCAGATGTCTTGGCGGCCCTGTGTGAGTCAGTGCGATTCTAGCGTTAGGGTTACGGTCAAGCGAGGAGCAAGGCCAGAGCTACTGTAAGAGCGGATCTGCAAGGGGGCTGCCAGAAAAAGCTAAAGGCTACCTGACAGACACAGTTTTCTCATTTTTTATCATGCATCTTTTGGAGGCTGCTAAATAAAATAGATACCATGGTATTGTATTTATTGTTAGCAGTCTAGGAGCAACATACAAGGCATAATTGACCGATGTTACCTCAGTAGTTAATTTGAAATTTTCTAATTTAATTCCTTGAAGCTTTACTAACAACCAAAATACCATGGTTGTTGCCATAAATTAAATCTTTGTCAGCAAATATATTGGACATTCCTTGCAGCCAGTAGGCGAACATCTATATTGACATTTTTATAGGTAAATATTCAAATTTTTATTTTCTGTTTGTTTGTTTGTTTTTCCTCTGCATTTACTTAGAGACATGTGCAGACAGATTTCTACTCAGCCACAGTGTGTTCTTTCAAGGTTAAATCCCAGGTCTCATGAGGAATGTATTATTCTCTGTATGATGTCAATGTTTCTAATAATGTTCTAATCAAGAAAAAAAATCTTACCAATAGCATAATGCTGACAACTGTTTTTGCTGAAGGACAGTGGTTGCATAAGTGTCACCACTCACACCATACTTACAGTTTATAAGGATGTCTAGGCCAGAAAACTGGCTAGGCTATTTTTCCTATGTTTTGGTGTACAAGTGATTACTGAGAAATAAGATCAGCTATAATTTCCAAGTTTTTGTCTTTAGCGCTGTCCAAGTGTGTCAAATGCTAAACAACAAAGCTCCATGTCTTTTTCCTGTTGTTATCACTAGCGAATAATAGTGCTCTCAACAGCAAAAGCACTGGTTACATTGGGAGATGGTGGATTTTGTGCACACTGGAAGGGTAGTCACTGTGTAACACTAACAGGACAATAGTTTTCACTGTGACCTTGCACTGACCTTCACCATGAGGTATAAACTTCTTCGCTAGAAGTAAAACACCAGTTCCTTCCTGTCTTTCCAGGACAGATGGCCTAAGACATGGTAGTAAATTCAATGTGCCCAAGGCCATTCGCTAGCCAACCTCCACAGAACAGCACACATTCTTTCCTCTAAATTATGCTATCATTCAAAACAAGGCAACCAAACCCAAACCTATAACTTGTGCATAGGCCCATCTCTTGCTCAGCAGATGGTGTGGGCCAAAACTGGGATGAAGGAGCCCTGGCATTGTGTCAGTATGGATGGGTAAGCCTAGTGCCCAGCATGGTCCCCAGGTCTCCTTAATTTACCAGTACCAGAAATAGCAGGAAGCTTCTTCTGATGCTCTTGAAACTTTCTGGGGAGTAAATTTACTCCTTCTGTGTTAATTTTACTTAGAAAACTTGCAGGAAATACAAGGAAGGTCAGTAGTCACCACAGCAGCATCTGAGTAAGTCTAATCATATTTTACAAAATTTTCCAGCTCAACTAGCATATTCCTTTCATAGCCTTATGCTTTCCCTGCAACTTGTATTCAGCTATCAAGTTTAAAAAAAGAGATGAGAAAAATCCGATCAGTTCAGATATTCCTAGCTGACCTGATTGTGTGGAGAGCTGTTTGTGTCCAGAGCAGGATGACAAAAGGATTGTATCTATGGTAAATCAATGAGCACTAAATGCTACAGAAAGTTAGCAAAGCTTAATTAATTGGTCCCACAAGATACCACTGGGCAATTCAACAGTAAAATATTTTTCCTAAGAGATCATCCAACTTTACAAGAGCTGAAAAACCCACTAATCTGCTATTATGGACTGCAAACAAAAAACCATGGAACTCAGCATGCGTAAATCTTTGTGACAAATAAATGTAATTTAAAAAAACCCAAACAAAAAAACTGGAAAAGAACAGAAATGTTTTTCCAATAGGTGCACAGCAAGCTAAAGTGAAACTGCTATATCCATCCCATGCAATTCCAGAAACCTGCAGACATAATAAAAATATTCAGCAGAAGCAGGAAGTTCAGGTCTGACATTCTCACGAACGCTCCTCCTGGTAAAAGAGAATCATCATCATCATCATCTAGTGTATTAAAGCAACCACGGTGTTTGCACATGCTTAAGTCATGCAAAACTGAACAGCCCCCTTAGGAATATGCAGATATCACCACAACATTTCTAATATAAAGATATACATATAATTTTTTTTTTTTAAGTAGGCACATATGCCAGCTGGATCTCAGCATGAAATAGCCTTCAGAGCTTACACCTTAACAATGCTTTAAGCTATATATGACAGCCTATATAACTAGTATTTTGGCTTACAAGAATTTTTGTAAGACCCCCTAAGACAGTACTTAACACTCTGCCTTTCTAAAGAGTAATGTAAACCTCCCTTGCTGGAATGTCATGCCTTAACTTCTCAGACTACCTACAACAGCCATGAAGAAAAGTTGCTTTCCTATTTTGGAAGTTTTTCTTTGTTTTAAGACTTCCACCTCTGATCAGATTTTCTCAAAACTGCAATCTTCCATTTCTAGCAAATCCCATTCTCCTTCAGACTCACTCTACTCAGACCACAGCTTGAAGTGTAAATGGCCAAAAGACAGACAGGGCACGGAGCTGACTTCTCTCCACTGCTCAGTAGAGAAAGATTGTTAGTTAATGTGTTCCATGCTGTTTCATATCCCAGCATGATGTGTTGATGTGTTCACAAGAGCATGACATTGTTGACATTGTTCACTTTGATCCATGATAAACCCCTACAGAGTCACTACCTAACCATTACTTGTACAGGTTTATTTTCCTCACCTATGCATCATGTTTTACATATCTCTTGCACTGTACTTTTCCAGTTTGTGAAGATTATTCAGCAGTCCAGTCTTATCCCTTAATGCACTTCCAACCCATTCCAGTTTGGGAGGAACTACATATTTTTAAACAGCATATACTGTATTTCAATATGTAAGTTATTGATTAATATATTGAAGAGTGGTCTCAGAGCAGCTGAATGGGAGTCTCTTCTCAGTCTACACACGCTTGACCAAGAAGTGTTGATAGTTATTTTCCAAACATAGTCTACCAGCCACTTTTGTTCCTACTTCACAACAGCTTAACAACACCACAATTCCCCCACTTGTGTTTGGGAGTGTTGTGTAATACACAGCCAAACTGTGTATTGACACAGTTTGTCTCTTAACTACAGTCAAGATAGCTAACATCTGGTGTTGTTTTCCCAATGCCCTATCAGAGAAGAAGATGTGGTGATTTTAAAATTATTTGTTCTTTTTTTGTTGACAGTTACACTACTCCTTGTGATGCCTAAAGATTTGTAGCTTTGTATATATTTTTAATATATTTGTAGCTTTGTAGATTTTTAATATATAGTTGTATGGTTTCTAGTACTTTTCCTGCCCTTTCTCACAATAAGCTAACCCTTACTAACACATTCTTGAAATTCTGTTTAGTCTTATCCGTAAGAAGAGAATTTCTGACAAGGACATCTTGTTTTCCAACAGAACTTAAGAGACATAACAAGAAATAGGGCTAAGAAGCCCCTGGACCAACTCCAAGGGGCTGGCCCAAGGGCGGGTCACTGGGGCAACAGATCTCCTATTGGATGTAACTGCTAGATCTACTAATTAATTAACCTTATAAAAATTGCGGAAATCATTTATCATGTGTGTGAGGAGCTAATGTGTGTGCAGAGCCATATTTGTGCCCCTGAAAGTTTTCATTAAAGAGCTGTTTTTTATATTATCACTCTTAATTAATACCATTTGGAAAGTTTTTATTCCAGGCAACAGTTGTTCCAAGTAATTACATACAGTGTGTTTTACTATTTGGTGTAGCATTATTCTGTGAATTTGGATATGAAACCACCTCCTAGCCTCAGCTAACAAACTGCCCTAACCTGGATTCCCATTTCCTTCACCAGGCAAAGATGGTGGAATTATTTCTGTACCACAGCACAAAAAAGAAAATCAACTAATACAGTTCCCAGTTTTGCTTTGGCAAAGAATCCCTTTTTTCACTCTTTCACAGGTACAATATAAAAACTCAGAGACTTTTTAAGCACCTTGTGTTAAGTCAGATGTTTCAAGCCAACAATTTCCACCATAAGCAGTTTCTTCATCTCTGCTCTCACAGCACGTTTGGCACATAACTTCAGAACCATCATAACTTTCAAGCCCAAGATACCATAGCTGCTGTTTCTTTGGAAAGAAAACAAAAACCAGGAACTGGTGATAAAAGAAACAGATAAAAGCCTATCAGCAACTAAATAAGCGTCTCCTGGAATAAACACTTTCTCCCTTAAGGTTCTTGTCCTCCTCATGTTTCTTCTGATGTCAGGCTAAAGATTCTCACAGTTTCTCAGCAAAAAGTTAAAACACCTGGTAAGTTTCAAGATGAAACTAGACTGTGGCTTCAATTTCATTACTCCTTTAAATAGTGTCATGATTATTCAGCAGATGCTGAAGCAAGTTAAACTATTATCCAAGCAGGTATCAAAATCTTTCATCAAAGTCCTAGAACAACTCTACAGGTCATAAAATTCAATTGCTTACATAAAATTCAATTGCTTCCTTTTAGCTCTATGGAAACTTGAGTCCCAAAGAAGTTTCGTTTTCGTATTTATCATGGATTTCACAGTCATCATGTATTATGTGTTTATCAGGTGCTTCATATTTATGTTAGGTACATATCTTATTCTCGGTAAAACACTACTTGAATCGTAGATATAGGATAGCCTGAAAAAAAGACAGATTTGCATGAATAGCTCTGCCACAGGTGCTTTATAAAATGCCTGTCCAACACCACTGTGCTAACAGGAATCTGAACAACTCATCGACATATCTCCAGTAATTTCTCATAAAAAGAGCTTTCTCATTCTAACAGTATATTTACCATTAATAATTCCAAAAAACTGCTATACTCACACAGACAAATAAAGACGGAATACCTCAGAGTGCTTCTGAAGGTTGGAATCAATGGCAATTGCTATAATGGTATTTATACACCCCCACTGTCAGGTACCATGCACTGCTGGGTTTTTTGGGATCTGGCCCACAGTTATGAGATATTTCTGGGGACCTACAGTGTACGCCAAATTTGTGCACGTGGCCAGGATGTATGTGATACATACACCAATCAAAGCATTTCTCACGTAGCACTGTGAAAACACAAACCCTAACACACACACATGAGCCTGAACAGTGCAATGAGCTCTTCCGGTAGGCTCTTTTATCTATCAAACACTTATTATTGTTTTTCAGCTTAACATTAATCGAACCAAGCAAAACTTCATTTACAGATAAGCATGTTTTAAAGAAATTAAATGGCAGTGGCTTTGAAAGTACTTTTTCTTTCATGGAAGTAATGTGAGGACAACTAATTCAGGATGGTAATGTTAACGGGAGTTGATAAAGTGTTTGAGTAGAGAGTCGTATGGATTTATCAAGCAAAGCATGTATTTTAAATGTATTAGAAAATGATCATCTCACACTGATTAAGAATGTAACATTTCTCTCCACCGAAATGTGCTTTATGTCTAGGAGGCTGCAATGTGTCTTGCAAATGGCTTCAGTATTTCACAGACAAATTATATGTTCCTCACTTCCATGCGTTCTCTCACTAAGCGAATGGAGATGCTAGAAACCTCAGGTCAAACAAATGTTCACTGGATTTCTGTCCAAAACAGTTGTTTCATTATTCAATTCATTTTTCAAGGGCTTTAATCCATTTTGAGATGTCTCTCTTGTATTCCCTTAGCAGACTATGACACAATTAGACAGACATGAGGAAACTTCAGCCCTGTGAACACTTGCTCAAGAGAGACCATGTAATCCCTGGCAGTAGTGCTTAATCACATTCCTCAGTCAGGTGTCAAACAGAGCAAAAGCACAAACACACAAGCAAGTTTTGTTTAGAGGACCTCAAAAAACCAGCCAAGTGGCAAATTTGGACATCTGTGCTAGACTGTGGCTGTCCTGCTTTTTCAGTCTAATCTGTCAAGATAACCATTTCCCCATTCTCTTAAACAAACACAGACTTCCTTGTTTAAACACTGCAACAATTCTAACAGAGCACAGGTTTTAATCATTCTCTGCTAAGTATGCTAGCAAGAGGCTCAGAAAAGAAGCAAAACATCTTAAATGTAAGCTGCTGATTTTGCTGTGTGCAAAAGAGCAGGACATGTGACCCTCAGTTTTCAGAAGAACTGTAAACAGTGGGCTTGTAAGAAAAAAAACGTGATTCAAAAGGAGATGAGGTTTTTTTGGCCCCTTAATTAAAAGAGGCCAAATTCAATTCAATTCTACTCTGAAAAAAAATAATTAGAATAATTAATCTGGGGGGAGGGTCACTTTTCCTATAAGGTAACCTTTCCTACATATTCTGTCTATTACTCAGATTATATTAATGTAGCACTAGTAAAAGCTATTCCATGAGCATTATAATAATAAAATCTGATAAATGTAGCACATTCTGTTATTCATCTATTATTCTATAGATGGCCACTGATTTTAATACCAAAATCTCAGAAGATATGCTTCTTGCAGAAAGACCATTAGATATAGATGTGCAAATAAATACAATCAAAATCCAGTCTTTATTTTTTTCTGAATATTGACTTACCTTTTTATTCTCTTCAGTCAATTCCCCTCCTTTTCTCTTTTATTAGTTATGATTAATTTTCTTCACATCTGTATTATTTATCTAAGATTTTTATAGTTCTGCATGTTTTTCTCTTGCCTCTCCACAGAAATTATTTGTTCTTTTTCTCTCTGAAAGGAGCATTTCTTTTCCATTCATTCTTTAATGCTTTTATGCCTATCACCCTTTACTGACTCACACACTTCCTCTCCTTTCCCTGTGATCTTTCATATTTTCTCTTGTCTGATTCTTTTCACTGTATTCTACTCTTTTATTTCTTGGGTTTTTGTTTTCCTACCACATTAATTTTTCTTTATCCTTTATTCCCGAAGTCTCTTTTTTCTTGCCATTGAATCCTTTCCTTTACCTCTTTCTCATCAGGGGATTTTCCTACATCTTAATCTTACATATTTTCCAATTCAACATATGGTGTCTCCCACCCTCTCATTCCTGATGAGGTCCTTCTTCCTGTACTGCTTCAGAGGACACGTTTACACTGACAGAAATGCTATTTTCCCATCTTGCTCTTTCACCTCCTGCTTTATTTACACTATAGCACAGGCTGTGTCTTACCACATGCTTGGCAGTCAGTCTACCCAGGGTCTGGATCTTGTGATTTCCCACACAAATGATCCCGAATATTTTTACTCATGAGCCACCTGCAAGTAATGTGAGTGCTTGTGCTTTGTTGGGAGCCTCCTTCTCACTTGGGAACAAGGTCTTGGACAAGTCAGGGAAGAAAGTCCTCCATCACAAAGTTTCCTTGGTAGTTCATAGAATCTTCCAAGAGCTGCTCTTTCATGGCACTCTTGTTAAAAGTGTTTCTCCTTAGAAACCATTGCTAAAGAAAAGAACAAGGAAGGAATTTTTAAAACACTTTATTCTTGGACAGTAAAGGAATCACATCACAAACAAGAATACCTGTGTTTGTCTCTCACACAGAGTTTATCCCTCCCACAGTGACTCTGCAGGCTCAATAGCTGACTCAGGCAGCTGTTCTCCTTTCTTCTTCTTTGTTACTCTCCTGTTTTCCATGATCATCTCATCAGTGAAGTAGGGACGAATAACAGGTGTCTCTGGAGAAGATAAATATCTCCTGGTAGACCTTTTCTCACCTCTTATGTTACTCACCATTTTGTTACTTTAGTCAAAAGATTCATAGCCAATTCTCAGAGAAAGACTGAGACAACTGACTTCCATTAGGCAGTCTAACTGCTTTTGGCAGAGACAGCAAACAAAACATCTTCTTCTACTTCTTGCATGTGGGCTAAAAATAATTAGGCATCTGGTTTTATAGCACAAGCTGGATAAAACAATCCAGAAGAAAAGTGTCATGGACAGTGAATCTGAAACACAGTCTGAAATGAGATACAGACAAAACAACATGTTTTCTTGCACGGTGATGTATAGACATGACTTCATGAGTCATGTATAAGCACTGGAAATAGCATGTCACATTCCTGAAAAATATTTCTCCTGCCCAAAGGTGGTCTTCTCAGAACAATACTTCAGTTTGAACAAAATAGTAACTCATAAGTGTTCCAGTGACGCAGCTGCTCTTTTTGCTCATTGCTGAATAGTGCCAAGTTCCAAACTACCTTTCAGAAAATAGTTTCAGCTGAGGATCATAGGCAGTTCAGATATGGAAAGAGCTGGAAGGTGTGAATCAAAGTCCCAGCAGGCATAAATTCTCAAAAACCCCCTGGAAACAAAAGACTGAAAATTCACCTAGAAAGTATCCTTGTAGACAATATTAGTCTTAGTCATGAGGCAAAAGTGAAAAACTAGCCCTGAACTGACTAACTGAGGGTGGGGAAAACAACAAAACAAAATAAAAGAAGCAAAACCCGGCTGGGGCTTGTGACTCAGGTTCTGATTGTCTCTGGAGGTGAGTTCCCCTCACGTCAATCTCATCAAACCCAAACTGCAGTTTGCTATAGTGGTTCTGAAAGTGCCAAATGCAGAACAGCTGGTCCACACTCCCCATACGAAAACATCGATTTAGAGCTTTGCAAAGATTTCCAGCTGTACTTACACAGAAACCCTTCTGTTGCTGAAGACTCTGAGCATACTTAGAAAATCATTGAACTTAGAATTTATTTAAAGACAGATATTAGACATTTCTAAAATTGTACTTTAATCCTCTGTGCTTGCAAAGACATAGACATCTTTGGAATTTCTTTAGATGCTACCATATAGTGAAAAATTTCATGCTTCATAATTATAAGGCCTGTTTTAGAAGATTTATTCTGTCTACTGTGTTGAGGTCATCCATCAAAACTACACATCGTTGCTGTGTAGAATCTCCCACTTAGTGTTGGAAAGTTCTGCTGAAGGCTTTTATGTTTATGCAGTACCACGATGCCTTCCATTAGTTCGGATAAGATTAATAAATTAACAGAAAGATCACAAACTAGCAACACAGTATTCAGATATCCTTCCATATACTCCTTCCAATCCTGCCTTACAAGGGGGTCAACTAAACAATTTCGTAATCCATCAAACACTTGAACATTCTGAAGTTATTAGTCACCTGCGGAAATGTACAGCTTAGGTGAAAGGGCATAGTTCCAACATGAATGCAAATATTAGTGAAGGCTGAGGTTATGAAGTTAAAGGATTTTATCACAAAGGGAATACTGTCCTGAAGATTTAAATGTCAGAAGTATATGTGGGAAAATACCATCTCAGTGAAAAAAAAAAGAGCTTTTCATAGAATTAGATGCAAAAAGCATGAAGTAAGGAATCCAGAGGAAGACAGTATAAGTCCTGTAAGAGTCCAGAATTGGAATACAAATATCAGAAGCACCAGAATGGAACAAGTGATTAAAAAGAAGAAATCTGAGAATAAAGAAATAGTGCCCTGTCAGACATGGTATATGAGCCTGACTATGCATATTCCAAACTGGTGTAACAGCAAGCATAAAATTTGTCCTGATCTGGCCCAGGATTAGCCTGCCTTGCTGCTAAGGCACACCCCAGGCTCATGCTCAACTTGTAGCCCACCAGGAACCACAGGGCCCTCCAGACAGACCTCAGCCCGTGCTTTTGCTTTTGATTACTGTGTCCCAGGAGCAGGAATTCACGTTTCTTTTTGCTGAACCTTGCACACCTCTTTACAACCCAATCTCATCTCTCTGTGGACTGGCTATTCCTTCCTGAGTATGTACAGCTCTTCCTGTTGTGTCACACATGAACCTGGAGCAGCAGGTGCACTCAGTGCTAGCATCTGGGCCAGTTATAAGGATGCTGAGTTATAAGGATGCTGAGTACTGCTGGTCCCAGCATTCACCCTGAGTGAGTGGCAGACAGTTTGACTTTGAGCCATTGACTACTATTAGCTAGTCAGACAGTTTTCCATACTCCTCGTTGCCCTCAACATAATGGGTTGCCAGCCAGGACACAATGGCACAATTGCATCAAGCACCCTGCTAAAATCAAGGTAAGAGATATCCTCAACTCTCTGCTCACCACCGAGCAAGTTGTTTCACCACACATGGTGACAAGAGAGGTCGGGCACCATTTATCCTTGGTAAATTTGTATTGGTTTTCCCAGTCACATTTTTGCCCTCCACACACCTGGATAAAATAGCTTGCAAGAGGACCTGTCCCATAATTTTCCCAGGGATGCTAGCAAAGCTGGTAACATCCTGGATCTGCACCTGCTTTGATCTAATTGTGATCTCCTGTAAGTGTTTTCAGTTTAACACCACCTGTAGTGGAAGGACACAAAAGAAGTGCTTCCAAAGTTTGTCTGTAGCACTTGGCACGTCATGCAAATTGGCACAGCCAAAGTAGATGCTCCTGTAACACCTAGGAAACTCTTCAGAGGTTCATTTGGATCTTACAGCATCCTATAGGTGAGCTCATGGAACAACTGGAGAGCTACAGAGGGAAAAGAAAAGAAAAATCCTGTCTGAACTGTGAAGAATGTCTTCAGCACGTGTCAGGACAAGCACCAGTGAATGTGCCTCTTTCCTTTTCCCAGCAACTCCATACATGTGCAATACTGTGTTGCCCACTGCGAAGTCCTGAATGCCTGTAACATCAGCACTTCCACTTATCTGGCCTCCATGAGAACACACTCATATCTGCTGGGGGGTTAGGCTGCTTGAAAGGATTTATTTATGTAGGCCATAATGTCTTGCACCTTAAGATGTCTCTGTTCAGGAGCTGGATCTCTTGTCTGAGCACCATAAAAACCCAGGGGAAAGCATTTGTTTGATAAATTCAACAGAACACATACCTGGGTGTGTGTTAGGACACCACAAATGAGGTCTTACAAAACAACAAAACCATATTTTTAATATATGCTAAAAGAAGAAAAATGTTTTGTAGACTAATGTAATAGTAAAGGAATGAAGTTGTGGCCAATAGGTTTCTACTGTGCTATATTTCTGCCTTTGCTTTTAGGAAAGGTTATTTCACCTTTTACACTGTACAGTTAGCTCATAAAGTCACAGCAAGTCTACATTCTTTTCCAGAGGAATGTAAATATTAGCTATTCAATAGTGAGATGGATTCAAGGCCTATGTTGGTACAATCGATACGGTTTATGAATACTTAGTTTATTAGTGTCATATATAATTAATTAAATCCAGGTAGACTCATTGAAAAAGCAATTTGCTAAGCTGTCCAACAACACAGCAAAAAAATACTTTGCTAAGAGGCATGATTTTTGCAAAATATTAGTTATTAGATTAAAAATATGAGAAATATTCTTCTGAACCTGCCATTCAATTGCAGTATTTTCTTCACTAAAATTCACAATTACGTAAGGTGGAAAGACAAGCAAAAAATGTTATTTTAAATAATAAAGATTTAAAAAATGTAACATACTATGAGAGATATTTCCTATCTAAAAGAGGTGGTAAGCGACTGCACTACTTAGTTCAGAATGATTTAAATATTGCTTAGTAATTAACATTCTTCTGTGCTAACGTGGCATTATAGAGAAGAACTAATTTAAAGGCAATTAGTAGCATTAGACAAAAGTTTTGCTTTGGGGACTTTTATTATTTAGAAGCTGTTTCTTACCATCAGTTGAAACCCGATAGCTTACAGTTGGGCTCAGGTGGCTGCAGCTGCCTGCTCCGCACTCAGCTCTGTGGCGGAGATGCGTGTACTCAAGCTGGTGAGTCCTTGCAGCTCACAAAAGCAATGCCAGAACAGCTCCCTGAATTCGAGCTGTCCCATGGGTGTGCAAACATTTTTAACCCTGCCACCCCCTCGGTATTGTAGCTAAGATATAAGGGAAGAATGCAGCATCCTGGCATTGTCTTGCACTTCAGTCCCACGGAGAGGCAAAGGTTAAGAACGAGGAAAATTAGGCAGACAGCCCTGTGTGGCCCAGAGAAAGACATGCTATTCTGTGGGGACCAACTCCCCTGACATCGATGGGAGAAAGCTCTATGAATGAGATCATTTTGACTTCCTTTGCTTACATGCTAATGTGGGCTTTCTTCCTTTTAGCCAAAGCAGGTCAGCCGTGCGCGAGGCCCGGCGCCGCACTGTGAACCGCTTCCGAAGGCCCGGTGCCTGCGCTGCTGCTCGGCCCTGAGGGTGCGACTCGGGCTCGGCCCACCCTGCAGCCACCCGTGAGAGGGTCCTGCACCCTGGAACCACCGCCCTGCTCCCAGCAACATCCCTGCATGGCAGGGCCCATGGCAGCCCACACGCCCACAGGATCTTGAGGAAGCGGGCTGAATTTCAGACCACCTTTCAGAAGTTTATTAAAATCCCATTTCTGTACACCAGCCCTGTTCCACAGCATTCACTCTAGACAAGGGGGCAGCACTCCAACATTTAGGGGTGCCGGGGATCACGTACTAGTCACAGTGACCATTTACCAGACAGACACTCTTTCTTCTGCTGTTTCTTTGGTGACTTTTTTTAATCCTTGGATTACTTTCCCGTCAAATGCTTTTATAGCTTGCTCACTGAATTATGTTCACTCCAGAGAAGTGAATTCAGCTTCTTCTGTTCCCACAGTAACCATCAATTCAAGCTGAAGTGAAAGGGTCAAATTTAAAGGCAAGAAAACGGTGGTGTAAATTTCTCATTAGCAAATCAATGCAAATCTGTGAAATTCAGTGTCATTGAACCACAGTCAGCCCTGCTTTAAGTGAAAACAAATTCCATTAATTTCTATGGGAATAGCATATTTTTTACTCTCCATTTTATCCATTGGGCCAAGTTGCCTCTATGCCTTTGACACTGTTATGAATTTGAATTTATTGGGGAGATCAGCATCTCTGGCACAGTGAATATAAATCTGTACGATTTACCTGCTGAGAGTGGAGTGGAGCTGAAGTAGCAAAAAGAAAGAGTCAGTGTAAGAAAATAAACTTGGCCACCATAACATTTTCATCATCCCTTTGAACCTCGCTGTTGGTGGCAGCTCCTGCCTTCTCAAAATGTGCAGTGCATTAACAGATCCAAATATTCAAGGACTTGATGACCAGATGCCTGTGAGGTAGGACATAAAGTACCCCAAAGGAGGCTGCTGTGCATACAAAGAAAATGCCATTCCTGCTGTCCCAAAGCTTGCCCTTGACTGGCACTGTTCCCCAGACTGAGTGATGCTGCTGGGGGAAGAAAAGCAGCAGGACCTCTCTGGAGTATTGGCTAACTATGTGCTGAAAGGCAGCATGTTATCTTACACGTATTAAAGTCCTCCAAAACAAATTAGAAATACTGATGAATGAGGAGAACCCAACACAGCCCCCAAAACCCAAAAAATGTCCTCCAACCAAAAAAAGATTCACCTCACAGCTCTCCACAAGCATGTGCTGTCTGATCCCCTTCCCAGTGGATCACTGTTCCTGACGTGCCAGGGAGGGTGCAGCCAGAGTGCCACCCTCACTGCAGTGATGAGAATGGTGACATTCACTGCTCCTGGAGCATGAAGTGAAACCTGACACAGATATCAGCTAGGGCTGGGATGCACTCTGGGCTAGTGGTCAACAGCAGCTTGCCACTTCTACATCCATACTCTTTCTCTATTTAATTAAAAAATAACTCGCTTATTTAAAAAATAGCCTTTAAAGCTTCCACACTTAGGGGAAATTTAGTGAATTATTTCGCTTACACCCTTGAAAATATAACATGTATTTAAATGTCTGAAAATCAGTTATAGTTTTACATATTTATGTGCATGTATACATAAATAAATATCTATACATATAAAGTTTTAAAAATAGACTTATATATAATATGTATACATACATGTAATATTAGAAATATGAAAACCAGAAAGAAATACACTTGACGGTGAAATTTGGTTTAATTACAAGCTTTTTAATGAGCCCACTTTCTCCTCTTTTTCAAAAGATCTTACCAGTACTCTGTCATATTACAAACCCACTTGTAAGAGACTTAAATTCTTAGGTTGGATGGATGCATCATTGAGATTGGGTCACATTCAGCAGGAATGGTGTCAAGGTCAGCCTTAGCTGCTCTTTATTATTTGTTTTTCACATTGTCCAGATTTGCCTGATATTGTTTTGCATTTTCAGCACTGTTATGTCTGAAAACCAAGATGAAGAACCGTTATACCAGATTCATCTTATCATCTCTGAAATAAATATGAACAAAGAAAAATGTGAAGTGTAAGCAGTTTGGAAAAAATGCCATATTCAACACTGGAAATATTTAATGGATTAGATTCTAGTTGGTCCCTTTAGGCAGACCTGTTCTGCACACACACACACACACACATATGCATCTAATACTAATATACTCTTAAAGGAGATTTGTGGGTACTTAGTCCGTGAACTTGTGTGCCCAGGAGCCTCACAAAACTTCAATCAAGGCTAAAATGAATTTGAGAAGAAGCCAGAATAGGATGATAGCACCTACAGGTGTCAAGGTCACCAAACCATATGCCAAACACATGAGCACCCGCTCAACTTCTCCTGCCATTACTATCAATATACATTTAGGCAGACCTTGTCCGGAGCAAGCACCAAGTAGCTGTCGTGTATCTGACTGACAAACGAATCTGAAACTGGAGCTTCATTTGTAATCTGCAGCATTGCTCCTCCTTTGACACTAACTAAAAACACTTTTCTGGAAATGGTGAAGATTTGCAATAAATTTCAGAACTGCAGATGTGAGGACACACAGCTGCATTAAAATTATTTTCTCTGAATATTTTAAATTTCAGACCTGGATTCCAATCTAAGCAACTAGTCAAGTTTGGATTTGCTGTGGTCAGTGTCCTGTGAGTTGCCAATTGTATTTCCTATAAAAATAGCAGGAATTTTATGAAAGCAGCTATTCTGGAGAGGGTTTTTTACTGTCTTCCAGACTCATTTCAGCTGATTTGCCTTTACCTACCCCATACCATACTCAGGCTCTGGGAAACGTACTTCAGTGTGCTCTGTGGAGCAACTGAGAGATGAGTCAGTATCAGCAGCGAACTGAAAAGACTCACCTTCCCACTTTACTCCCTGGTAGGCTTATACATGTGAAATAACGGAATGGCAGACAACTGAGTGGGATAGTACCTAACACAGAAACTCCCAGCACAGTGGTGAAGGCTCTCTCTGCCTCCCTGCTGTACAGCTCCATCCCTTCTGTTGGGAACCATAGGCATATCAAGAGCAACACACACAGCTGCTGGATATTGTAAGACCTCAAGTATGCAAACTAGCAGTTGAAACCTCATCTGGTCTTTGCAGATCTGCTCTGATGGAAATCACTTTGGTCTAAGCTGGAGCATCCTGCATTGCTTTAATTTCTACTAGCTTTTGATGACCCCCTCCGGGGTGATTATTCTATTAGGATTGAACTTTGTAGTGCACATGCTCTCTGCCCTGGTACGTACTGTACATATTACTTCATTCAGCCAGTGCTTCAGGAATTAATTAGTTTCTGACTTCTAGTTAAATTCTTTAGATCTAACCGCCTGTTTCTGAGGAACCTAATTAAAAAATTTGTTAAGGATTTATTCCAACTCTGTGTGTGTAACATTTGCATCCTGGTCCTGGTCCCATTAATTATTAGGAACAAGAACTGAAACATGCTGTTGCTGCTGATGCTGTCAAACCAATGCATCACCTCTTAGTGGCTAAAAAGAACTGAGTTTGTTCAGCCCTGAGAAAGGAAGGAGGAAGGGAGATTTGACTGCTGACTACAGCTGCGTGGTGGAAGGATGAGGAGAAAATGGAGCCAGACCCTTCCCAAAGCTAGACAGGGGTAGGAGAAAAGACAAAAAGATACAAGATGGAACATGGGAAACTTCAGCTAGGTAATTTTCACCATAAAGGTGATGAAATACTGGAACAGAAGCCTAGAGAGGTGTGGGATTTCTATCCTTTAAGGTAATTTTTTTCAGCTCTGGGCAACCTCTTCTAATCAAAACTTTTTTTGAGCTAGATGCTGGACTACACACCTTCACAGGTGTCTTCCAGGAGAAATTATTCTATGATTCTAAGAGCAACATATGGAGGTAGATTTAATAAAATATGGCTGTGGGTACACGTTTCTCATTTTCCTAAGATGTTTCCTAAAAAGTCTCTTAAGGACTGTGTCTCATCTGCTGTATTCCAAGTGTGTTTAAAATCCCAAGACCATTCACAGCACAGGATTAAAATGTCAAAGTGCTTCTAGCTCTAAGTGACTTCTCTTTCACAGTGGAAACATTTTAAGCTTGGTTTCCGTATACCGTTTCTGGCAAGCGAAGTCCTGCCTCACAAACCTGCTGACAGCCAGGGGACTCGTGCATACGAGTAAGGGTGATACAAGCAGATTGCCCCTATTTGGCTTTCCATGGAGCTTTCGACAGGGACCTTCACCACGCCTTTTAAAGAAGTATAAAAACACACATAGGAAAGAGTAACTGGCTAAAATTAGGAAGTTAAAGGCAGGAATAAATGTACTGTTCTACAGCAGAAAGATAGATAGGAGTCCCTACATCTACAGAGGATATATTATAAATAGAAAAGTTTCAAACCAGAATGGCAAGGATGTTTAATAAGTTCTATATAGGAAAAAAGGAAAAAATTAAGCTGAGAGTCTTCAGTGTGGAACAAAGATGACTTAAAGTGGAATATATTGGAGACTATAAAATCATGATAGGTATAGAGGGATGACTAGGAAAGAAACTGTTTTGCTGTTACTTCCAGTACAAGAATCATTGGTCATCAAATAAAGGTAAGAAGGACTGTATCCAGGACAGGGTCTTTGTGTGGTTGCCAATGCATGTGGGAAACCCCTTGGCAAAGGAGGAACACTGTGGATACAAAAAGCTCATATTGAATTCAAGAGCAGATTGAAAAAGCCCTCTGGCGGTAAAAAAAGAAAAAATGTTTGTAAATTATTGCATAGAGAAACTACACTAGAAACTCCCCCGACTGAAAATTTTTAGAAGATAAAGGAGCATTAGCATTGAAACATTCCCTGCTCTTGCTCTTCTCCAGGCATTTAATCATGGCCATTTCTGATGACTGAGCTAGCTGGAAAGTGATTGAGTTTATGTTCTCTGACCTTCCTTTGGCCAGGCAAGAGACCCAGCAGAGATGTCCATGCCATGCCTGAGTGCAGCTGGCTCACCAATGGCTGCTGGCCTCCCTGACTCCTGATGAGTTCCCCACCCAGCACTCTGGACTCCCGGGATGGCCAATGCACATGTGACCTCCTGAAAAATGTAAGCATGTCCAGCATCTGCCATGGGAATCTTGGCCATGAGGGTAAACCTCAGCAGACCTGAGACAATGAGACTGGGAAAGTGAAACCACCAGTGGCTTCAGCTACATGGCCTGAGCCTTCCTACGGCAGGAGAAGCTGGATTTCCAAAAGGATTCAAGCTCTTTGCAGGAATCTCAAAATGTGTTTTTCAAGATAGTTACCAGATGCCTAGCTCCCCTTGACTGAAGAGTGATAGCACTTCTGAAAATACATGAGGCACCTATCTACATCTTTAGGTGCTTAAATCTCTCCAGTGTACTGACCCTGTGCCCTCTAGAACTTAAAAATAACTCTGCCTAATTGAGCTCCTACTTGACCCTGTGTGGTCTGAGGCCTGCTCCATCTGCATAGGCTGACAGGGCTAATGAAAATATATTAATCTGAAGTGAAAAGCACTTATTGCAGATGGAGGGGGATCCCTTGAGGTGCATATCTGATCCCAAAGTTATGGACAGGCACAGCAATTTTAATATTAATACTATGTTTTAAATAATAGAGAAGGTGTGACATTATCAATTTATGGCTTAACAAAATACAAATCACACTGTTTTACACCAGGTTAAAGGACTGCAGTCTATAACTTTTCATGATTCTCTATTGCAAGAATACTTGTACTGGTAAATACTACTAGACAGGAAATTTCCATATGTGGGGCTTTTTTTCCCCTCAACAAAACAAAAGAGAAAGGAAAGAAGAATGAAAATGTTGGGGACAGGCCTCTCCCTGCAAGTGCATTTGTGCAGCACTAAGGTGAGCAGGTTGGAAGCTTTGGGGGGCAGGATAAAATAATTTAAACTCCAAACAAAAGAGTTCAGAAAGACAAAAGACTGAGCAGGAGGCATGTCAGAGAACTGTATTACACTCACTGTGTGCGCACGTGTGCCAAAGCTGTACCTGATCATCAGATGATCTCACATGTATGCATACTTATCAAAGCATCTCACTATTTTTTTTCCTCAGAGAGCACTTTTGTTATCAGACACTGGCATTCCCATGTTTGGCACACTCAGGATTCATATCCATGCCTTTGCCATTTTTTTTTTCTTTCTTATTTTCCATTTCAGTATAAGGCACTAAGCACTTTTTTTTTTGGCTGGTGAATAGGCAGAGAGATCTTGTCCAACTCAAGGACGCATTCCCTCGCATTTTCAAAGCAGATGATTAGCTATACTAGGCTTTGCCAAGACAGTGGGTGTTGCATAGCTAAATCCTTGTGCAGGTCTTTGAAATTGTTCTCTCTTGATAACTAATTGCAGCAGCTGACCTTCCCAGTTTCACATCCATCCACAGTTTCCCAGCAACAGTGCAATTCACCACCTACTATGCCAGTTATCCGCTGGCCATTATTTGCAAAACTGCACAAAAAATGTTTACTTAGTACACTGCTTTAAATTCAAGAGCAGGTAAATGGGCAGTGTTGTGATCCTGGATCTGATCCTGCTCATCTGACCTCAGTGGTAGCCTGGAGCTTTGGAATATTGCTACCACCAGCTACCCACGTTACCTTTTTAAAACACAAAAGTCATGCCCGCGTGAGCAGCAGCCAGCCAGGTGGTGTGGCTGTGCCCAGCCTGCCCCATAGGAGGTGCAGGGCTCCAGCTCTGTGCTGTGCTGCAGGACGTGTCCCCAGCACAGCGGACACGTTCAGCCACGAGGCAAGCAGAGCACGTGTGACAGGAAAAGTCTCCTGTTCTCTCCCAGCCTCAGCAGAGGCAGTCTGAAGTGCACTTGAAAGGCTTCTCTTCTTAGCACAGTAATTATTAGTGGAATGTTTACTGGGTCACTTCAAATGGAAACAGAATGTCTTCAGAAACACTACACAGGGCGTTTGATTAGCAGTGGAGATGAAGCTGTACCAGGAACTCGGATTCAGAGAATTCATGTTCAGCCTTTGTGGCTGTAACCCTGCTCAAGTCAGGATGCCCTCTTCCCCCAGCTATTTATTTAGCTGAAACACATAATGTTCTTTTTAGTTCAGCTAGGGCTGGATATTCCTTTTTTCTCTGTTCCAAGAGAAGCATTGTTCTACAAAGGAACAGCTTGAGTCTAAAAGTAAATAGGTTAGAAAAATAGCCTGTGCCAATGGGCAACAGCAGCACTCTGGGTGGCTAAGTAAGAAAACTGGAGTTTGACTTCAGGTGCCTAAATTTGAAAGTATTTGCCTATGTTCCTCACTGAGTCCTCTCATGCCCTAATTCAGTTCGTATTACCCTTTCTGTACAGCAGAGTGGTGAATCCTAAAACTGGATGCTTGTTGTAAACAAACTCAAAAAAACAAAAAACAAACAAACAAACAAACCAAACAAAAAAACCAAAAAACCACAAAAAACCACAGCTGCAACTTCAATGGTAGTTGTCTGAGCTCATCACAGTGGTGCAGGTATATTCTTTGCGTGATATTTCCTAACACTGAATGTACATGTGCATGAAAGCGAAAAATGATCCCCAACAGCCGCGCCAACCTCATTTGAACATTAGATTATTCACTTTCCCAACTAATCAATAATTGTTATAATTAAAATTGATAGTTGCAAATAACATGACAGAGTGCTGCTGCCAGAATACTGATTGTGTATTTGGCTTGAAAAGATAGGCAGTAGCGTGGAACACTTATTTTCCAATTTGCTTTTAGCTGTGTGCAAATTGCTTTAGCTGTATCCAGCTGATTTAGACCTTGCCTGGAGGTACACTAGATTAATTGGGAGCCACACATTCATTGCTTACAGAATGGACTCTGTAATCGGTGAAATTTGTTAGTGCCAGTTATAAAATAACTATATAGTTCTGCTTTTTAGTCTTCCTTTCATTACTCTTTCAGGAACAGGAAAAAACAATTAGAATCTTTCAGACGACCAAAACTGCTTTTAAGTCTTTATGTAAAACCACCAGTGTGACTACAGTCAATATTTTATGCAAGCCAACATTAGTGTGAATATAGTATTGTCTTTTTTTCAAAACTGAAAAGCTCTTCAGCATACATGAGGGATTTTTTTTGTCCTTGTTGTGACTGAACTTTAGATAATGAAACCATTATGTTCTTATTACCCAGAGCTTTCAAAAATAACTTTGTTCTTTTTTTGTATCTTAGCTAGCTTATTATTAACCTAGAAAAATTCATTGTTGTTTGCTGGCACCCAAAAGCATTTAAAAGAGACTACAGCTTTTCTTAAATCCAGGCTCCTTTTTTGCCTGCATGTATAAAATAATGACATAAAACCCCTGTAGCTAAATGCATAAATATAATGGACTACTTCCAAGTTATATATTCTCATGATTATTGATGGACTTAAGATTCAAAGCCATGACCTAGGCTTTTTTCAGTTTCCCTTGTTCATAACTTTACCCTAAGTCTAAATAAATTGTGAACCAGTTACTTTTGTTTACAACAGCTGTATGCTGGAGATGTTCTGTACCTTACTCGTGGTGCAGAGCATGGTCCAAGGCAGTGGAATGGAGTGGAATTATTTCACAGAAAGGGTCCATGGCCTAGCCCTGAACACCTCCCATCTTTGTGCGGGGAAAAGATGCTCTTAAACACATTGCCACCTTTCAGCTTTTTAACCGCTCAGGAGACACACACAACAAGGCCGTGCAGAAGAGACCCTTGCAAAGCCCTTATTTACAGTTCCCATGACCACACCAAACCTACAACCTTTCTCTAGCACAAAACATTTGAGCCCATTGACCAGTTGCAAAGACTATGTCCGAAGACAGTCTCTGCTTTCACAAGTATTGCTAAAAAGGCAAAGCAGAGATGGCCTATTAGTGGCCCCATGTAGGAAAAATTTAAGAAGTTCACACTTTATTGAACATGTGAGGGTCTAAAGAGAAAAGAGATGCACTGAAAACTGGTCTTTATTAGCCTCACTGGTCACAGAACTATTTGTTGTTCTTTGTCTCCTTTCCTTAGTGATTAGCTAGCAATTTGCTTTTGATGGTGTCAGAAGATATGGATAATTCAGCTGTTGATTCGAGTAGAGCATCTGACCTTGATGCTATCACTAGGGACAAACGGATAGCCAATATAAGCAGCAACCTAGGGGCAAAAAAGGGGTGTGGGGTTGTGAAAGGGAAATGGAGGTCTGGTCTGCATCCGTAACTGCTCTTGGCCACCCTGACAAAGCCTCCTGAAAACTGTCCTGTGTTTGCCTTACAAATTCAAAACTGAGAAGTTTTTCAATTCTCATACTACTGATCATTGTATACTAGTCAAATGAGTCTTAGCATGAGTCAGAGGGGTAATCATATTATTGATAAATGTTGTCTTTATTAAATCAGTGACTTATTTCAAAATTTGTTTTCCCTATCAGCTACCAGATCCTGCCAAGAATCCGAATGATTTGTGAATTAATTTTGTCCTTTTAAAAAAACAGGGGAAAAGGCCACAACCTGTCAAAGTTGAATTCCTGTAAGCTTATTTTTCTCTTTCAATTGAACAAGGTTTAAAACAAACAAATAAACAAAACCACAACAAAGAACAAAACAACCAGACTGTAAAACATTACTAAATATATGGGGCACTTAATATGAAAGTATAGTACCGATTTTGAGCTTAGGAACATATGAAATACTGCATCCTGAAGACTCAGCTGAGCTCATCTAAGCTGCACACTGAAGTGCTAATGTTTCAAAACAGAGCAGCCAAAACAAAAGCAAGTACAAAACGATCATATCCCATGATGGAAATATCCTTCTTACAGTGAAAAATACTCAAAATGGCTTCTTAAACACACATCAGCCTATTAATGAGGAGATACAGGCCCTTTACACTGGTGACTAGTAATCTAATACTGCCATTTAATGGGTCCCAAAAGCATGTAAGAATTGATAATGATAACAAACAATGAAAGAGAACCATACCAAAGGTTTCAACTTACTGCCATGAGAGGAAGTGTAACCGGAGACACACACTTTCGATTTGCCACATACAGTCCCTTGACTGATAATTTTCTACTCTGCAATAAAGTTCTCTTTCTCTATAATTTACTCCTGCCTTCAGATGGCAGACAGAGAAGTTGTATTCTCACTGTATAGCAGCCTGAAGCAGGAGAAATTGTGTCCTTCGCGGAAGGTGAGTTGCATGTCAGTAATGCGACAGGTGTAGTGCTCTCTAAAGACAACTTTTTGTCAGGGCACGCTTGAACTTTAAGACTGACCCATGCTTTATCCTGTCTTTATCCCCTGCAAGTTGTTCAGATGTCTGTCCTCTCTTTGGTCTGTAAACACCCTTTCCCTTGATGCTGCAGGCCTGTGCCACTGAGGAAAGCAGAGCACAGAGAGGCCAGTTCATAAGCCAGTGGCATGTGAGCCTGTAGCAAGCACTCAACGACTTGAGAACAGTCAGATCTGCCCTGAGAGCATTTGCTCCGTGTTAACTCCACAATGAAAGTCTGCCTGTCCAGTGCCAGAGCTTTCCTTACTGGGACTCACTGCAGTTTATAGTGTCAGTGCCTGGGCACCCACCTGCACCCGCTCAGTGACTTACGTCACATCACTGCTCCTTGTGCTGCTTGGGTGACCTTGCTGCACCTACAACTCTCCAAAGCCCTGTTATTTCAATGCAGAGCACAGTACTGAAGTCTTTAGAGCAGACTCAGAAGTTTTCTGCCAGGTCACTTTTATGTCAATGCCTCTCGTCCTCCCTACATATCAGGGCCAGCTTTAATTGTTCCCTCCCCTTTCCCTGTGCATCTTGAACGATTTGCCAGGCCAATACAGTGATGTACATATACTGCTCTCCTTTAGTACAACTGAGTTTTAGTGTCTGTTAACTAACCCCTCTAGAAGTGGGACAGGTTTTAAAACCTTGTGACCTAGCATGAAGTGCAGATATGAAACTCCAAAGCTGAGCAGTCATTGCTATCAGAGAGCTATTTTATTGCCAGTGGGCTATGAGAGAAACCCGTAAGCAATCTGGTATCGAATCACGCATATAGCATTTATGTGTGACCCTGTAACAAAAGGGAGAGTGAGGACAGACATGAGCATTTGAGAGAGCACATGTGCATGTACTTAAGGAAGAAGGAAGGAGCTGTACCACATAGCAATTACTTGCTCTGCCTCAAGGGACCATATCCTTATCTGAGTTGCAGACGAGCCTGCCTAACCGTAATGAGAGGTGTTCTAGCATAAAGAACTGGACTCTGTCTTGCTGTTTTTAGTGTTTTCTTTCTATAGCAGTTTCTTCTACACCTTCTTTGGGGAAATAAATCCAAACATGGGGACAGACTCCTGACAGATCAAAAGGAAAGTGGTCAACTGGTTTCAGGAAAGCCACAAGTCATTTAGAGTCTGAGGATTTGTCAATTTCTTTCTTCAAGGAAATCAGCTGCTTTTGAATCAGGAAGATCATGAATTAGGACTGCAGATACTTGTGGCAAAGCTTGGTATTAAATTGTTATGTTCCAATGCACGGCATGGAACATGTTGTCATTGACATTTTAACGACCTTTTCTGTCTGGAGCTCTACTTGAAAATCAGTGGCTTGATGAGGCTTATCACTGCAAATACTTAAGCTGGCTCAGTGACAGAGTGGGGAAAGGTATGAACAAAAGGAAATTATAAAAAGCCTTGCTCTGGCTTTTATAAGCAAAGGAAGAGCAGAAATTTCAGCTGTTCTTGCAGTCCATGTAGCCCTTGATGTGGTTCCTCCCACTCTCTGCTGGGAAACAGAGAGCCCCAAAGGAAGGAGGCAGTCAGCTTGCTGAAGCAGCCAGCAGAGCTGACCACTGCTGAATAGGGAGCTCATTAATGAGAAACATGTTCTGTATACAGAAGGTGCCTAGTTTGAGTACGTGTATTAAGAGCTAGCTCCTTTTACATCTAATTGTCCCTTTCAGTCACTCTCACTGGAAGAAGAGAGGAAAAAAATGCTCCTCTACCTTCAAGTTATTTCTAGTGTCACTTGGACTCTCAAATACAAGTTTATACCGTTGAGGAAAGAAGAGTTAAAAATATGGGAAAAAAGGACTGGCTTTTCATGGTGGCTGTTAACTGTGCAGGGGGTTCTTCAGTCTGGGGCTTTTTATTCCACACCTCATTTCCACTGTTTGATCTGAAACATTAAAAGACAAAATTCCTCTTTAACCTTACATTTGTCTATTTAAGAAAATATTACCAGGGTTCTTACTGAAGCCCTTTCCCTGCATAACATTCTGTAAGAAACAGCCCAAACACAAATCCCTTAAGAGCAGAAACGGCATATTCTTATTCATTCTGAAGGTGCAGTCAGGGCTGGGGGCTCCTGGAGGCTGGCAGGTCCCACCCCACCGACCCCAGCAAAGGGGCAAGACAACTAGGGTACAGCTCTAGCCCAAGGCTTCCGTATCCCTGAGTACGGGATGAACAGCCCAGACTGAAATGGAAGTCCTGGGTGAAAGCGTGGGGAGATGAAGCTCCGTGGGAGGCTGGGTGGAGAGAGCAAGGCTTGGTAATACCCTCAGGGCCTTGGAAACAATTAAAAGAACCGAAGTCATTTACATGTCAACATGGATGCTTTAAAATTAGTCTCCTGTATTAATGGTTTAAACAGGCTTTCCGAGAGCCTTTGCCTTCTGATCTAATCCTACTTTTTATCAGGCATTGCTGCACTGTTTCATGAGGAAATCCTGCAGCATTATGCTCAAAGCAGTAAGCAAGCACATCTCACCATCAGCGAACTCAAGTGGAAGATATCATGTAATTAATTAACATACATCATTGTACCATTCAAAAGCACCCCAGAATGCTGCTGAAACATCTGTGAGGCTACTGGAACTGAACTACAGGTATCAGCTTGGTCTGCAGGAGTTCATTTGTTTGTAACAAAATCTGCTTCATAGTCCCTAGAACATTTTTCTGTCGTGCTATGGTGGAGATTAAGTTTTCTTCATGACAAATATTTCTAGGCTGCAAGTAATAATTACCTTTGCTAAACCCTTAAGTTTGCTAATTTATCAGTCCAGGTGAGAAATTTCAGAGTTGCAACTGAAGTTGAAAGCCCTCTTTAGGGTATGTGGCACAAAAATTACTAACAGCCAGTGTAAGAATTTTAACGGTGTCTATCTCCCCACCACTGGAACATTCACAGCTTCAGCTGTTATCTCCTCTCCTTAATGAAAACCTCTTGCATTTCTTGGTAACAGTAAGATTCGACCCCCTCCAAAAGAAAAGAAAAAAGAAGGAATGAAAAAGAGAGAAAAAAAAGAGAAAAGAAACAAAAAAGAAAAAGCCAACCTTGGAAAAAAGGCTTAAGCTATGAGGACTTAGGAAATACTGACCTAGAAAAAAGAAAACTTCCCGAGGGAGAACTGTGGTTCACAGTAATGCTAGAGGGTGTTTAGTACAGAAAGCTGCATAAAGTGCTAGAAGTTAAATCAGAGCTCTCTTTCTAAAGCAGAACAAAGCTGGCACATTAAGAAATGACTGTATGTCTCCAGTTCCCTCTGATGCAGGGAGATAAAGGCTCAGACTTCCTATGTGAGCTTCGTATCATTCAGAATTTCGAGTCATTGGATGGTTTCAAAATACCTTTGAAAACTGTAATGTTTTTCGTCAGTTACCTTAAGCTCCTTGTTAACAGTGGTCTGTCCTAGCTACTCATGGCATCTTGTGCTATCATCTAGGAGGGGCTGTAGCTATTATTAAGAGGTAGCTATAAATATGAACTATGCTATATGAATTTGAAGTGAAACATGTTCTCTGTCCCAAACACTGTGGGCTAAAGAGAGGCAGGATACATTAACACAGTCTAAGGTGATAGAGAAAAAGGCACAGGTCAATGGACGAATTGTGATAAAAGGAAAGAGAGAGAACTAATCAAGGGTCAAGCTCTGAAATGTATGCAGAAACCTTTTAGATATGCAAATAGAGCTTTGATGATATCAGATGGCTGTAAGAAGGCTTGTTAAGCTGGCAAGAGGCACAGAGAGGGGAGAGGAGAAAAGAGGAGAGAGTGTGGCAAGCAAACACTAGAGTGAGATTCTGAGACAGAAACATGAGGACAGTACTTTTGTCAGTTGTGACAGTGACAATACTCTGATGCCAGAAGAAAATATGAATTAGGCTCCCTGCCTGACTCTCACTGGTTCTCTGAGAAGAGCCAGGGTGGAGAGTTCTAGAAGGGCACTGTAGCGCCCTTTGCTTATGCTGATTTTTGTGCTATCAACAATCCCTTGTGTGTGTTTTAGGATGGATTCAGGGATTCTCTAAATTCATGTCCTTTGGGGGTCCTCGTTCTGACAGCTGAGTGACAAGTGTGACTAGTGACCAAATGGTTAAGCCCAACCAGTGCACCTCTCAGAAGTAAGGAGGGGATGCACGGCACAGAATTAGCTCTGTGACTTCTCTGGGGCTCCCCAAGGCCACCAGGGAATCTAAACTTGCAAAACTGAAGTTATGTTTCTCCTAGCTCCCATTTTCACCAGTTCTAGGATAGTGCTGGTAGTCAGCCAGCTCAGTTGGTTAGATCCCCATCCTGTTTCAGCTCCTAGAGCTACATGATAGCTCAAAAAGCACCCCACCTTCCTTTGCTGTTCACATCCATTTTTTGCCCACTGCAAGTATCACAGGAAGTAGCTCCCCAGCTGGGTTTTTTGAGTCTGTGTGATAGGCTTGCACTGACAGACCTTTCATTTCTCTAGCTGTATTTACATGAACAGACTTAGAAACTCAAATGAGCGTGCTGCATAAGCCCTGCTTCACCTTTGCAAGACATCCAGCAACATCTAGATGAATGACAGAAGCAAGGTCACTGTCAGCTGCTGCTGGAAGGGCAGGGTGGTAGAGGTCAGCTAGAGGTAGCAAAAAGTATAATCCCATCCTGTGGAAAACAGAGTGCAAATGTATCTGTATCATGATGCTTCTGCTGCCCCTTTTCAGTGACCAGCCTCTGCAGCTCTTAGTTCCCAGGTGTATAAATTGTCTTCCTTGTATTACTGCTTCAGTTTGCTCTTCCTTTGGATGCTCACACAGTGATGAGATGACCTTGGCAGCTGCACATCAGTGCTCCCATGTGTGGGTGAATACCCTCTGGCTTTGGGAAGTGCTGAAGCAGCGAGTGACACTCACTGTGGCACGGCCTTTAGAGAGGTCAGTACAGTGAGTGTCAAACCAAAAAGAAGGCTATGAAGCTAGATGGAAGACATCATAATCTTACGTGGTGGAAGACAATAAATGGCAATACTAGCCACTCTTACAGACTTCAAGGATACAATAAAGCTATAACATTAATTGTAATTTTAGCTGTTGCTTACCCTGTATCAATCAGAGTAATTCATTCCAGTTACTTATGACACTCAAACCACACTAAATCAAAATTGCCAATAGTGTGAATTTATAAGATCTCTTTTGCTGTGGTAGCATTAATGGTTTAGGTGGAAAAAAACAAAAGTCAATGGTACATTTCAACACAAAAGCCATCTGAGCCTTTACTATAGAAGTAATAAGGCATTTATTATTTCAAGAGCCCTGCATTCACAATATCCCCTTTTTCAAAGAAAACACCCCTTCCTTCCCATTTTTTTATGAGGCTAACTTGTAGTATGTCACCACTGTGAGACTTCTGAATGTGTTCAGAACAAGACAATAATAGTAAGCCACAGATGAATGATGTGTAGTAAAAATCAATAAACCTTATAACTATTCACTAAGGGAACTGATTTTATGCCTATAAAAATAAAACAATTATAGCAATATTAATGGCAGATTCATCATAGTAATATAAAAGTCCAAGTGTGCTTGTCTGTTGGGAATCTTTAATTCATCCTTCTGTATTAAGTATTCACAAGGTAGAAGAAATGGAACCAACTTCAAGAACAACCTTTAACTTGCAGTAATTCACCCTGTCAAAAAAACCCCCAACAAACACGAAACAAAAAAAAACAGTAAAACTTTAAAAAGCAGTTTTGACAATCAGTGTAACTGGGATATGCAGAAAAGGAAAAAAGTTAAAGCCTCAAAAACCTGACCAGTAAATCTGATTTTTTTTCACGTCACGATTAGTGATTTCACGTTACTCTGTACTGTGTTAACTGCATTGTAACAAAACAGGTGGTATAGCCACATAAAATATTTATCTTGTGGTAATGCAGGTTAAACACAGCAAAGGAATTTTTTTTTTTTTTAAATTGACCGGTCCTCTGTTTTTAGGCATCTGTTCATTTTTTGGGGGAAGGGCAATACAGATATAACAGGAAAAAATTTGCCTATAATTTATAGCATACAAAGCTGCTCTAAAACAGGTATTAGAGACTTCAGTTCCACTAATACCATCCGAAGTGTTACCATGGGCCTTTTTTGAGCCTATCAGGGTCGACTGAAAGCGGTCCACCTGCCATCTGGCTTGGACCCTGCATTGCCCACTGGGAGAGGACAATGGCACAGGCCCAGCAGGAGTTGTGCCATTGCTGCACCCTCTGCTATCTACAGCTATGACACATCTTTCAAAGTGGCTCAAGAACACCCAGAAATCAAAAATTTAAAAAACAAAAAATTTAAAAAAATCAAATTTTTTTCATTATTCTGATTGCCAAATTATTTAAGGCAAGTAAAAAAATGAAAGCATTTGATACAGGTTTTACATAAAATTAACTAGGTTACAGCATAAAACAAGTAAACAGGTAATGGCATTAAAGTCTCTCCTCTAAATCTGGGTAATTGTAAACATTAAAAAAAAGACTGCAGGACTATTCAAGTAATAGAACAATCACAGATGTCTTCTCGTATGCAGGCTATTAGGTTATCTGCCATTCAAGATTATCAAAAAAGACATTTCATTATTCACAGATGCTCATTTTCTCCATTTAAAATCTATACATTATATACAACACAGTTTTTGTGGTACTAGAATCCCCATGCCTTCCAAAGGTATATTTTTCACAATACACAATTACAATGAAACAGTGAATACAGTAACATTTTACACTGATGCATCTTATNAATATATATATATTTTTATATATATATGTATATATATATATACGCATATATATATATATATAAAAACAGAAGTCTAATTACAGCAACATTTGTTACTCTGTGATAAAATCTGCAATTTACAAAAATGAAATGACTGGTTTTTGCCTGCCATTAAGGCATTTCAAATTAACACCATGGAACTGATGTCTGTAATAAAGCGCTTCCTCATGTGATCCAGTCACATGACAATGTTCATCCCCAAATTCATCATTCTCTGAAAAGAGAAAGAAGAAGGTTTTAGTAAGCAGCATCCTTTCCTTGCACTTTTTTTTCTGCACCTTGAATACATCATGAAATGAAATCTGTACAAGTATCCTCAAACCCAAGAAGAAAAGACAGCAAGCCCTGTCCTCATCCCTCCCCTGCCAAGAACAACACCCTAAGAAATAACCTGTGACAAGATTTTTCTTTTGGGTTCTGATACCCCATCATCCATCAGCTCTTTCAGGGCTACAAACCTTTCTTACTCAAATAATTCCAGCTAGTGGTTGCTTGTTTCAGCATCAGCTTTCAGACAGACACCCGTAACACGGAACTTCACGGTTCTATTTAATACATTAAACTCTGAGTCTTAACATGGCAGCAACGAACGAAACCCCAGAGTTAAAAGATGCTTTGGGATTTTCACTTCTTATGGGATCATCATAATACAGAAGTTTTCCTCTTGACAACCTAGTAAATAACTGAGAGGCTTTCAGGCATAAATGTATGACGTAGGTGTGTAACTTAAATACAAAGCCATCTTTAACGGGCTCCCAAACAAACCTCTCTAAAAGCAAGATCAGCACGCCAGGCAGACTTGCAGAATAGATAAAATTCTAAGTTTTTCTGGTCATGCATGGAGCCAACTGAACATTAATTTTAAACTAATTTTATTAAAAATTTGGATCTTAAATTATATTTCATAATCTCTTGTTTTAGCTTAATACCAGTCCTTAAAACACACTCTATGGAAAATCTCAGAAGACAGCCTACTTGTTCTTTCTTAATGACCTATGTTACAGTTAAAGAACACAACTAAGGACAAAATGTCATTCTAAGGAGAACAAAACTGCAATTAACCCAAGGTACCAAGTTTTTCCTCAACCTTAAAAACTGTGTCATACAAGGAAATGCATATCATCAGGCTAAAAAAAATCTATGATTTACTTTCTCTTCTCTATGTTATGATATATAATTTATTGGCTATTTACCTTCTTTGTGCAGGAAACATACCAGATGCAGATGCCTGTGCAGCCACCTGCTGAGTGGCAACAAGGGCAGCAGAGGTCAGTCCTAAGGGAAAGAAGAAACAAAGGAATGTTGATGTACTTCTGGTTTTAATGGATTTTTGTGCTCAGAGAAATGGTAGGAAGGATTTCTAAGGCAAACAGCCAGAAAATGTCGGGGGGTTAACACTACATAAATGGCAAATATTGCAGGCAACATTGTTAAGACAGTCTGCCCAGTATGATCAATATACCTTTCTGTAATAAACTGAATTGTCTTTGATAGATATTCTACAAGAAATTACACCATTTCTGCTTACTGCATTCCTTTCCAAATACCGCACTGCATGATGCTAAGTGGTTTGTATGAGTTCATGAATAAGAAGCTCAGTAGAAATAATAGGTACCAGGAAACAACAAGAATCAAAAGTCATAGTGAATTACAGAAATGACATGCCAGCTGCTCAGGATACAATACTTTCATAACAACTTACCATTTTTACAGTTTTGCTACTGAACAAGCATAATGCATCCCAAAAGGCATATGGAATCACTGAATCACACTGAGAAATGTCAAGACTTTTACACCGGAAAAATAAGTGCTGAGGCACCAAGTGAACGTAAAGAAGAAATGTCATTTAGCCACCAATTGTGGTAGCACATACTTTGCTGCATGGGAGGAAACCTCCTTTTAATTCAGCTAGAGTCCACGATTAGTGAAAAAAACATTCAAAGACTGGTATAAAACCTACAGAGAATAAATTGTATCTCACTGTGCTGCTTTTTCCCTGACTGCAACTTTGTGCACGGCATTTGCCAAAATACAAAGAGTCCTCTTTCAAACAGTCAAATTATAACAAGCACAAACCCTTGTGACTGCAATGCCTTGTACATAAAATATGTTCAGTATAAAAAGCTTTTGTCTTTGCTACACTTCCTCCATTGCTTACACAACCCTAATTATACAAAAAGGAGGTTGTTTGGTTTGGATTTTTTACTGCCTTTCAGCCAGTTAATGTCAGTTTGCAGGAGGAATCAAAACATTCATGTGGATGACAGCCTAACTGGTACATCTTTAATAATGCTGTGACACCCAGTTTTGGAAACAAAACTTGGTATTTCTAAGGCATGAAGCTATTAATTTATTGGTAGTACATGCTGCAAATTTTCAAGCCTAAATGTAAAGCACTTCTGTTTTAACAATGGGATCTCTATTCAAAAGGCTTAATGTAGGCACAATTTCCAATGTCAAGGCAACAATTCCACGAGGCAAGCTAATCCCATCCACTGAAAATTTTCTGCTCACCTTGAAATGGGTCATACTGTCCAGGTATAAGGGGGTAGCCCATTCCAACATGTGTATGGTGGTGTGTATGGAGGTGCCGCTGGCTGAAAGGAGAATGGCGGTCTCGTTCCCTTTCTGCTTCCCGTTCACGCTCAGCTGGTGATTTTTCCACAGGCTGATAACAGAAAGTGAAAGAAAACTGATGTGAGAATTTTAAAAGGGATGAAATCACAACAAAACCATGTGCTACTGTCTATCAAAAACCTTTTGAATACAAATGATGAAGGTAAGTTTTTCTGAAGAAGTATCTCTGCTGGAGTATTTGCACTTGATTCTAATCTAAAGCTAATCTTTCTGGCTAATGGAAGATTTCCCAAGGCACAGAGATTTTGAGGCAACACACTGCATCGTGAAGACACCAAGGTGACTTCTAGTTTTGGGGTCTCTGAAGCTTGGCTGGCTTGCCAATGCCTGAACAACCTAGGTGAGCTGCTGAAAATGTATGTTAATTAATCCTTAACCTTCTAAAGCTCTCTGGGGATCAAGTTTAACTGAATAGCAGAAAAACCTTTTAAAAATAGAATGAGAGACAGTGACTTGCTCACAATTAAAACCAGCACCAATTTATCTGAAAGTGTAATAACAGTATTTGTTCCAACTTTGTAAATCTTGTTTATAAATCTTCAGAAATGGGGGCTGGTAATCAGCTACTTGGGAGATGTGGATTCTTGGCAAATGCAAGGAGGGGATATTATCAAATCCTGTAGCCCAGCTTCTCATTTCATTGTCTGTTTCCAAACAGGAGTTTCCTGTTTAACTGCAAAAATCTGTGCACCAGGAGGTATCCTTGAATCTGTATTTTGATATGAGTTCATCCAAGATAGGAAAACTCAGCACAGAACTGTTAGATGTGCCACTTCCAGTTTATGCCACAGAAGCATTCTGACTATAAATTGCTTTTATTGTAAGCAGTACTATAAAGAAGAATCATGTGCTCATAGCTCGATGCCAGATTGTGTGCTTCCTACAATTACGCTCCTCCTCTACCCCTTCCTGTATGTGACACTCTTCAGTAAGAATGGATGGAGCCTTACAACAGGTGACTTGCTGCGATACTGGTTGGCATGCTGCTGGAGCAAATCCAGTGCTTTGGACTCAGTGGTTGATTTTGCATTGATGCTCGGGCTGGTATTGACCTTCTCTGCCTCTTCTCTCCCTGACATCTTCCCATAAACTGGATAATGAAATCCTGGAGAGAGATAGGCCCCTGCAGGTAAACAATAAATACCACATCAAGTTGCTGTTTATACATTTTGATTATATCAAGGTAGGAGGAGACAATGTCAGAACTGAGAATTACATCAAAAGTAAATCACATGACTATCAAATGGCATCACTGCTCTTCAATTTCATCACCTAATTTACCCTGATGAATGTAGGTTATAAAGAGGGTTGAGTTGATAGCCATTTCAGACATTTATGGGTCCTCTTTAAGTAAAAGGAATAGTAACTATAATGGTTCTGACAGTAAGTGCTTAGAATATTTTTATAGGCAATAAACTATCTGTCAGTCTAACAGCAACAGCAGACTGTCAAGTGTTGAGAAACTTGAGAGTTCATAAAAGGAACATCTTGTATTAAATCAGTTTCATCTACAGAACTTTCCCTAGTGGAAGCACAAGCTACAAAACATCACTCATGAAGCTTCTAATTTACCCTAGCTACTATCAGAAATATTAAAATGCAGGCTTTACTGAACTTGAGGATGCAAATCTTAACTAGTGCGCACGGCAGATTTCGGAATACATACCAGGATAGCTGTGCATTAGGACAGGTGAGACTGCGCGATAGGCTGGATGGTTGGGATCGTACATCTGCGGATACGGATATGCATGCAAGTACTGGATGTATGACTGATGCTGACTCATTGGTGAGGAAACTGCTACTCTAGCACCTCGAGAGTCCTTCCAATTTACAGGAGTCTTCTGATCATCGTTTTTTATCTTGCTCTCATCCACTGATTGAGAATCAGAACGCTTGACCTCTTTTGGCTCCTCTTTAATGCTTGCTAATGAGACAGGAAGGTTAGGCAGGGAACTTTCCTTGTTAGGTGTTTTTCTAGGGCTGTCTTCTTTTAACTTCTTCTCACGATCAAGTTCTTCTGATTTTTGCTGATCAAGGTATTTGGGCTGATAGACATAATGATGCCATGTTCGTGAATCTGGATCCTAATACAGAGGAGAAAAAAATTGTTCTGAACTTAGAACTTAGTTTCTTATTGATATTTCCCACATTTCAGTTAATGTATTTTTAATAGCTGTTTTAATACCATATCCCTATTACATAGAGGAGAGGTTTGCTTGCCACAGAGTGCCTCGGGCTCAAAGTCAAACCAATATTCCCATGAAGGAGCAAGAGTCTATTATCAAAATTTAATTCAATTGCTTCATCTTATATCCTTCTTCATGCCTTTAACTAGTTTAATCATGAAATACATATGCAATGTAATGAAGTTCTGAGACCATGTTATTCATAAAACATTTTAATTAAAGTCCACAGAGAGATTTTTCCCACTAGAGAGCAAAAAGTATTTGTGAACCACAAAATTAGAGCTGGCTAATGATATGCCAGAACACTTAGAATACCTGGAACAATGCACATGAAAAGCTGATCTAGCTGGAAAGATTCTAATGCTGCCTCCAGTATTACAAACATCCAGGAATCAGTAGAAGTCAGACATTAAAGTAGACTTTTTCAGCTGACAATCTTATTTTAAGTTTGTAAAGTTACAGTTGGGCAAGTATTGATTGGATCAGGATCACATGGTTTAAAGAACGTGTACTGGGCACTGTAAATACTTTTTTACATAATATATTACACAGACCAGTTTATAAACATGTTACAGAATTAGAGAGGGGAGTTCTTTACAATACCACACCAAACTGGTATGGAGAAGTAACAGGAAGACTTCTTTTTCTAATACAAGGTATGTAAGAGCTAATTGTAAACATTTTCTTCAACTGATAGACCTTTATGACACACGCCACAGAAATATAAGCACACAACTAAACGCTTGGACAGTCTGGTTCAAATACTCACTTGAATCTGCAGAAATCTTCTCCTACTTAGGGCTGTACCATCCCACTTCCTGTAGAGCTCCCTACTCCCACTTCCCTGACCCCACTGTACCTTGAAAGACAGCCAGTAAGGGTGAAGTCTTGGATGTACCATACACCAGAACATGAAAGCATCAAGCATTGAGGCTCCAGTTCAGAGCACGGAGACAGTCGCATTGCCTCAAATGAAGGCAATGTGACATCTACGAAGGTCAGCATGAAGCCACTGGATAAAATTCTGGTTCCACTGAAGTCAATGGCAAAACTATCGCTGACTTCAATGGAGAGAGGATTTCATCCATTGTGTAGGTCTGTAGGGGCTTGAGGTTGGTTGAGGAGAGAAGGGGAACTTAACTGCTTCAGAAAGGTCACCTTGGGTTAAGATAAAGAGCTGTGCTTTAAGCCAACTCTTCAAAGAACCAGCTCACCCATCTTTAGTAAATGCCAACTGTCATTTAACAAAAAAAAGGAAACACTTCAAACCATGTTTCAAATCTACTTTAAGTCGTCTCACAATGAAAGCTGCTTATTTTGCTTGAAATTTCTCATTTTTGAACTAAGCAAAATGCTTAGAATTTACATCTAAAAGAGAAATCTAATTCTGTTTTATTCATGCATATAATTTAAAATAGTTTGTTCAGGTCATAAGCCTGGGCTCTGTCACCACCTTACTGGACTTTTTAATTAATTTTTTTTGTTCTTTTCAAACAGCTGAACTGGAAGGTTTATTGGTCTATTCACAATACCATTCAGCATGAAAAAAGGATGGTGGAGGTTGTTTGGCCGCAGAGGTAGAAGAAAGTAGCAGAATCAGGAAGAAAATCTCACATGACTTAAAAGATAAACCAAGACACTCGTTTCATTTCCTGTGATCTCACCTGTTTAAATCTTGTGGTTGGATCTACTCCTGTTTGCTTCATTGAGTCCATAACAGATTTCATCTCCACAGCCTCCTTTATAAGCTGGTGGTTTTCCATTTGTTTGGCTTTGAAAGTGTCAGACTGAAGCTGCGGCTGGTGATTGGAAAGGATCTGTGATTTGCTTGTCTCCTCACCTTTGTTAGGAACTGATGACCCTATTTTAGTATTATTTTTGCTGGACTCTGGAGTTGAAGGGGCCTTTGAAATAGTGGCAGATGGAATATTCTTCTGCTTGTTGTCATCCTTCCCAATCTCCTTCAAGGGGGGGTCATTCTTCCTTTCACAGTCCCTCCCACTTTGTGCCATTTTCTGTTCTGCTAGTCTCTGGTCCTCATAGTATTTTTCATACTGCTGCCTGTAAGCAGGGTTGGAGGCCATTAAGGACTTTTGGTCCATATACAGCCCATAGGCATACTGTCCATAATAAAGTGACTGAGCAAGTGCAGGGTGTCTTTGAGTTATTACTGACTGATGTTGCGGCTGCAAATTAGAGGAAGTGCTTTCGCTTTTCTTGGCATCTGACGATTCTGCCTTCTCTTTCTTTTCTGCCTCTTCCTCAGCCTCTTTTTTAATCTTCAGCCCCTGTGGGGTACTGCTGTTCCCAGCTGCTGGGGCACTGACCTGTCCAGAGTGCAAGTAACTGGGGGAATAATAAGGATCGTAGCCATGGTAATAGGGAGAATGAGACTCTTTTGCTTGAGCTGATTGTGCTGTGGTTGAAGAATGTCCTTTTACAACACCATCTTTATTAGAAATAATATCGGATGGAGAGCTGGCCTTTGACCTCATGCCCTCTGACCTGCTGTCAGAGCCACCATCATCAGCTGCATCAGAAATATCTGAGTAAGCAGGGCTGTTGGTTTTAGCTGCCGTGCTGTCTGCACCATTCTGTGTCAACACGTGCAGTGGGGCCATGGCAGATTGTCCATTCACCAAAGTGCTGCATTCCATCCTGGAGGCACTCCCTATGGAAGGGCTGGGCGCATTGTCTGTGAATGTGTAAACTTTATCAGCTTCAGCCTTAATACTTGCCATCCTGCTCTCTTGAGACTCTGACAGTCCATTAGCTAGCACTTCATTCTTGCTGAGATGGTCCTTTAAAAAATGTCCAGACAAGTCTTTTCCAGACCCTTTTGAATCCTCCAGCTTCCCCAGCTTAGAATCCATCTTGGGGCTGCCCGTATCTTTGCTTTCTTTGTCCTTCAGCTTTCGCTTCTCCTTTTTCTTTTTGTCTTTNTCAAATTTTTTTCATTATTCTGATTGCCAAATTATTTAAGGCAAGTAAAAAAATGAAAGCATTTGATACAGGTTTTACATAAAATTAACTAGGTTACAGCATAAAACAAGTAAACAGGTAATGGCATTAAAGTCTCTCCTCTAAATCTGGGTAATTGTAAACATTAAAAAAAAGACTGCAGGACTATTCAAGTAATAGAACAATCACAGATGTCTTCTCGTATGCAGGCTATTAGGTTATCTGCCATTCAAGATTATCAAAAAAGACATTTCATTATTCACAGATGCTCATTTTCTCCATTTAAAATCTATACATTATATACAACACAGTTTTTGTGGTACTAGAATCCCCATGCCTTCCAAAGGTATATTTTTCACAATACACAATTACAATGAAACAGTGAATACAGTAACATTTTACACTGATGCATCTTATTAGGAACCACCAAATAGACATCTACATTGTACCAAAGTGTCATCACAGTTAGCCTCTCTGAGAGCTTGTGGGAAATACCAGAAGGGTATGCAAGGTTCAGGCACACTGATACATAACATTATTTATTTACAACTGGAAAGGAAAAAAGAGAGAAGAAAAAGGAAAGGAAGAAGAAGAGAAAAGAAACAAACAGCCTTTTGCAGTTAACGCCTTCTAAACATGACAAATACATATCTCCATTTAGTGTGTGGTTCGCAACTTAGCAGCAGACCCTGTGTGCGAGCCTTGGTACTGATACAAAAAAAGTAAAGAATATATATATATTTTTATATATNGTGATGTGAGAGCTGGGTTTACAGTGCTTGGCTCTCCCATAATTGTGGGCTTTGGTTGAATAGGTTTCAGTGGAGGGCTCTTTGGTGTAGCCTGAACAATAGTAGTTGTTAGAGAGGGCAGTCCCGGTATTGTCCCTGTAGTGGTGGTTGTAAAGGCTGTAGTAGGTATAGCTATTAACTGGGGGGGAGTTGGTGCTGGCGCTGGGGCAATGGGCCTGGCTGTTTTCAGTTTGGAAAGGTTTTTATCCATTTTACAATTGTTCGATTTCTTGCCTTTATCACCCAAACTCTTCTTGTCAATTAACCCTTCAGCCTCCAATTTCGGCATTTCGGTTTGCAAATTGCCATCTGCTACCGAGCAATTATCCAGTGTTGCTGCCATGTTAGAAATTACTGGGAGGCTGTTCAATTCACTGTTCAGACCCTTCTTTTTGCCAGAATTCTTGCCAGTTTTGGAACTGATAACTGAACCAGGGCCATTGCTGGTCAGTTCCCTCTTTCCCTTGGGGGTCCCTGGGGTAGCAATGGAGGAAGGAGATGTCGGTGCTTTTAGTGGATCAAAGCCTGGCAAATTTGTGCTTTGCTCACTGCATTCAAGTGCCACATTACTCAGTGCTTCCTCGCAGTCTGAAATTTTGTCTTCACTGTCAGGCTCAAACTCCAGTTTGTTTTCTGGGTCTAAGTGTGCATGAGCCTGATGGTAACGTAATCCATTAATGTGCTTGTACTTCTTGTTGCAGTTGGGGTGAGGACAGTCAATCAGCACTGGGGAAGAGCAGCCTTGGTCCAAAAAAGTAGTCTCGGTTTTCCCCTGTGGGGTGGTGGGAGTGCTTCTAGAGTTAGTACGAATGCGTTTTCCACACTTATTGTCCTCTGAACTGGAGTTCAAATCTAGCTCCATAGGAGGCTTAGTTTTCCTCTTGTTTGTGGATGAGGGGCTGGCTTTGACTTCATCCATGGCACAGTTTGGGGGTGTTCTGCGCCCACTTGAGTTAAGGCTGCCCCTCCTGCCCTTCCCATTGGCACCACCTCGATTTTTATTCTGAAGTCCTCTGGACTCTGCAAAACTCGCATCATTCCCAGGTACAGCCACAGCTGCAGCGGACCTTGCCCGCTTTCCCCTGCCCCGTCCTCCGCGCATTTCCAGGTCACTTGTTGGCGATTCACAAAACCTGTACAAACAACAGATTTCATCAGCAGGAGCCGTGAACTAACGAAATAAAAACCACCACCACCACATCCCGTGAGAGAACCTTCACACATGTTAAAGAAAAGATGTCCTTCTGACAAATGAGAATGTTACAGTGTCAAAGGCAAAGTCATTAAAAAAGGACAAAAATGGTAAGGACACATCCACCTAATTAGAACAATGGAGCAAAAAATTTTGCTAACTTACAGAAATGCATTTTGAAATTAACTGCTCTCTGACTGAATCCCATGTATTTCCCCTTCCCTCTCAGAAATACAAAAGTAAAATAAAGAAGAATTTCCACCCCACATTTCACCCTGGAAGAGAGAACTACATGTTTCACTGGTGCATGTTTTCAATTATAACCGGTTGTGCTTTATTAATCTCTGTATAGTCTCTTGCCCGAGATTAGGGGTTAAAATACAGCAGAGAAAAAACAGACTCAGAATGTTTGCCTACCTAGGAGGGGCCCAGTCATGCTTTGTGCAGTCCAGCAGTGTTCCCACATAAGTCTTGTTCCTCCATGTAACGTTTACCACCAGGACACCTGTCGGTGAGTGAAAAATAAAGTATTATCACAGTTAGAACAATAACTGGCATAGGCTTTTTGTTTTGCTCTTTTAATGTTTTCGTCTTTTTTTTTTTTCTGTCCTTCCCCCACAAAATGAGATGTTTACTCTCATTTGCTTTCAAACACTCTGGTCTATATTCTTCCTCTTTTCTGGTTTCAGTGACCTCAAGTTAAAACCCACAGGAAAGAAGCAAACGACAAAGAACATGTGCACGCATGTGTGTATGTGTAAGTCAGCTTGCCTGTGTGACTGTGTGTGTGTAATCAAGATACAGCTGACAGAAGGAAATGGGTTTTGCCATGTCCTGCTGTAAAACAGCAACACTCACCTCTTAATTTTGCTATTATTGCACATAATTGCTTTCACTTGGCAGCCAGCCAGCATAAACTAAGCATCAGTTACAGTGTTTAAATGAGAAGGTGACTGAGAAGAATAATCTGCTTTGCTTTGAACAATATGATAATGATGCTTCTATTTACTTGAAATTACTCATATCCAAACACACAAACACACACACGTATGCACTGCAAGTTTTGTTCAGCAGATATAGCTGAAAAAGATGTATTCTTTGCCTTGCTTTTGCTTCTGTGGAAAGTGAGGGACTAGACATGTAACTTCAACCATACAGCAGTGAAGGTAAGAGTAATTGCAATATATATTTATATAGGAAGAGAGATCCTTTAAAAAACCTACTGTAATTTAATTGCTTTTCCACTTATGACTTTTATTAAATGCAAATTTGCCTGCCTAAAGCAGAATTCTAATTTCGTTTTATTTGAATTATCCCTGTAAAATTTGCAAATGATAAGGTTATTGTAAGTAACAAGAAAATAAATGTGGGGGATTTCATTCAGATGTTTTCAGGTTGCCCTCAAACACTTCTTCACATAATTTATCATCATGTTTATGGACTAGCCAGCGTAACGACCCCTTTCATTCATTAACTGCCACAGATAAACACAAGGTAGTATGATTGAACCAGACATCTCTTCTCATTAGAACACACACTGAAGTAAAAAATACATTTTATCTAACAAAGAAAGGCACAATGCAAAATGTTCCCAATTTATGGAAGGCATGAAGACACCGACTCACAGCTGACAGCCTTGTTTTTCCTCTACACTTCCCTTATTCTATCTGCAGCGTTTCTGTAACAGATACGATGATGGCATTGTGCCAGAATGTTTCCAGCCCATCTTTTTGCTTTGTCTTACCAGCACAATTTCTAATTTTGCACTAAAACCATCCCTCTCTGCTGCACTGAGGTGAAGTTAACATGCAACCAGCAGCTTATTTCCTCAGGGGTTTTTTAGCAGCAGGGAAGTATTTTAAATGTTGTTACCAGAGGTAGCAGAGAAGAATGGATTTCCTTGAAAATACTCTGTAACGGATTTTAAATTTATCCCCCATATGGTTTTTCATTGCAACTAGGCAACTGGAATTTTGTACACTGGGGTGAACTGGTCTGAAGCATGAAAGACAAACTGCACTTCCAGCCTGTGTCAGAGTCAGGCTTTGAGTACCTAGACAGACTATGGTGAAGGTGTTCTCTTAAGGAGAGACTTGATGTGACACTCAGTGCCATGGTCTACTTGACAGGTTGGTGTTGGGTCTTAGGGTGGACTCAGTGATCTCAGATGCCCTTCCCAATCTAACTGATTCTGTTATTCTGTGATCAGGGTTACAGTGCCATGCTGTATTTTTATGACCTATGCAAACTAGGCAGCCTGCAGACACCAAGGTTGCTTTACCTTGCCCTCTGCTTAGGCACGGAGGCAGCCAGGGTGTGCTGGGGTCCAGGGAGGAAGAGGAAAGACAGGAGAACAACCCAGTACATCTAAGAGGAAATACCTGTAGGTGGAAATCGGGTTTCTCACAAAGAACAACTCCAAGCTATGTTCCCACTTGCCATTCACACCCTAGAGAGAAGAGATTGTAAAGGTGTTTCCCTGGCAGCCTTGATGCCTTCCTTCCACTATAACAGCTTGCCATCTGTGACTCTGTAACGCTCCAAGTGAAAATCATGAGTATTTTCCACTAAATTCTATTATGGTATGCAGCCCATCTATCTTGCAGCAGCACAGTTGTTCCCTCCAGCCCATGTACCAGTGTTTGTTCAGTCTCCTAAAAGTACCAAACAAGCAGAGCTCTCTGACATCCCACAGAGTATTACTGAAGAATTATCTTTGCCATTTATTCTTTCCCAGCTAGTTCACCTTCACTTTTTTTAAAAAAGTAATTGTTATTTTTGTGAAGATTTTTTGAGTTTGTTTTTTTCGTTTGCTTGTTTGTTTGGGTTTGGGGGGGTGCTGTTTGGTTGGTTGGTTTTTTTGTTTTGGTTTTGGGGATTTTTTTGGTTTGGTTTGGTTTGATTTTTTTTGTTTGTTTTTTCTGAGAGGTGTGTTAATGAATGTTTATTCTGACCTAAGCCTCTCTCTTCCTTGGTATTTGTAATCTTGCTGATCTCTAAGTGCACTTTATTAATTTATTAATTTATATACCAGACCTAGGGACAGTCTGTTATCTTCTGATAGAAAAGAGGGCAAGGTAGAAGGCATAGAATAGTGAAAACAATGAAAGCCCCTCAAATCAATACATATTTCAGTAATTTGAAGAAGACATTTAAATGACCTTCCAGTGTAAGAAAGTCAGTATTTCAAAAGCAAACACAAGTAACTCTCTCCCTTAAAGTCTGCTACATACAGCATCTCATTAAATTTGTTAGGCTTAGCAAAGGTCCCATGAAAGCAGGAGAGAATATTAATCTCCACGCTGTGTTAGAATAGCTGTGGCAAGGAATACATTTCCCTTCCCTAATGGACAGGACACTGCTCAGCTACAAGTAGGATTCCACAGAACCGGCAGGGAAGGTAGCTCATTTACTCTTCTAAGATTATCACAGAAATGGGTGAGGAGAACATAAGTAACATGGCAGGTAGGACTGATCTAAGGAAACGTGCAGCTGGTGGAGGCTTATTAGGCCAAAGCACTGGGAAATGAAAATGGAGATGGCCGAGCTGCTAATCCACAAAATGTACTTGGTGCAGTGCTGAAGAGAAAGGATTATTCTTCTAAATCAGAGTGTACTGTTTGTCCTAGCACAGAGTTCGAGCTCAAAACAAGAACTTCTGCTGAGCCTGCTCTGTCCCAGAGGCAGTGCTAGAGCAGTGTCCAGCTCACCTCCCAGTATCACCTCTGAGTACACTGGCCATGCACTAGGAATGCACTAACCCTTCTCTGGGTCATTCCAGCTCCTGTCCGTGCATGTGTGTGCCCACACGCCCCCTCCATCTTGTGAAGGAACATATCATACACAGGACCAAACCTCTCTGCGGCTGTGTCAAGTCATAAGAAGCCCCTGTAATGAGACTTCCTATTACATTAGACTACACATCATGTAGCAATAATTTATTTAACACTGCCTGAATGAGAGAGCAAATGCAAAGACAGTCTGAGGAACCCACAGGTTTCATACTATCTGAACACAAGGATGCATTTTCCCCTTAAAAAAAGCCCAAAAGGCTAAACTTTTTAAAATACCTACTACTGAAGAATGGGAAAAAAATTCAGGTGCTTGTAATGAAATGTACCTGAAGGTATTTGGATTCTCTAAGATTCTAATTCAGGAGAAAACTTAGCCAAATATCTAATTCCGTTGCTGTGAGGTTAGATCAAACAACAGTGAATATATACTACATGCAAATGCTTCTTCGAGCAAATAAGGGTGTCAGCTCAAAGAGTTTGACCAATTACCAGAGCACAGTTCACAAGAATTGGATGTGATAGAGAAAAACTTATCTCCCCAAAATAAGGGTATAAATTTCTTGGTTCAATTTGGTTGATCCTTCCATTTGCAAACCATGTAACTATTCACAGTTACAGTATATCCTAAATAAGCAATAATTTCTGCAGTCTTCAGTGTCATATGTCCTACGTTAAAGCAAACAAGAATATGAAAATTAAAAGTTCTGAAGTTACTACCCATGCTGCTCTTTATCATTAAAGAGTAGTTGCAGTAGGCAGTGAATGTTTTATGTGTGGGAATTACAAAATGGTGTTATAACGTAAGAAAATGGGGTCATGTTACGCAGAAGTTTTACAGTTCACCTACTGTAGTTTTTCTTCCAAAATCCATTATTAGCCAAGGCAGGATCATACCCAAAAGCATTAATGTATGACAGTGGTACACCCAGGATGTCATCTGGTGCCCACCACTGCCAATAGACGCTCCTCCTTTAACATCAAAGGTAATGTTGTCAGCCTTTTAGGAGCAAGAAAAGATTCTGTATTTTGCTGTTTTCCTTCACAGTACATGTACCATTATGAGCTCTTTTTCTTTACTCATCATAATCATAACTACAATGTTTATGGCAAAAAACTCCCCAGACAGGAAAAACTAACACATGCCTATAGGACCACAAAACCATTTTACGTAAGCACTTCTGGTAGATAACATGCACAAAATAACTGTGACAATTTGTACTTCAATTTTATTATGGAATGAAAGGTCACATGTCACAAAAGTGGTATGTATGAAAACGATTTCAGAAACCTATAGAAAAAAACTTTTTATGAGTTGTGTGGATATAATGTATTTCTTCTTCCCCCACCCCCTGTTCCTCCTTTTCAGTGACTGCATAACAAAGACCAGAACCAAAATTTGCAATTTAGTATTAACTGTATCTCATAGAATGAAATATGTCATCACAAATTGGAAATGAAGTAACTAAACTTGTCGCTAAGAAATGCAGATGTGCTATTTTGACATAAAAACATCACAATCAAAGGCATTTTCTGTACCAAATAAGGGTATTGTTCATATGGACTACTCTGACACTGCACTTTTAGCAGACACATCTACACTCTTGCAGATGTTCCTTCATTTAAAGACAAAAAAAACCTGAAGTGCCTAGTCTAAACCAGATACTAATCTCTTTGTTTTCTTGACTCTGTTTTCTGCAATGAACATGAGCCACGAATTTTTATGTTTGTATTCAAAACTTTGAAAATGAGATCATGTGGTGAGGAATCAAATTATCACATTACTAACTTAAATGCAGGCCCCTGCTTTTAAAAATACTGGCTTTAGAAAACAAACATGTTCAAATTCCAATAAAAGTAGACGCTACTCAATTAATCAGACTGGAAAGCCTGACTTAATTTTTACAGCATAGGCTGCTTTTGTATTCAGATCACAGCAAATGCTACAAAATCCTGGTTTAGTCCAAGCTGATTATTTTACCAGGGAACTCAGCAGACCAGTTATCTGAATGGGCAAGCCTTCCCTTTTGTAAAAGGAGCTGCTCCCTCTGCTCTTAGTAGAGAATCTGGCCGAAAGTATCTCCAAAATTCTGGAGAAAGCAGATCTGCACAAAGTCCTTCTGAACACTTCTGTAACTGATTTGTTGAAGAATATTAAATGATCTTTCAAAACCAGGAATGATTTGTCTGCTTTTCAGTCATCGAAAGTCATGTATGTTTAAAAAGTCGTGTATATTTTAAAAGTCATGTAAGTCACTTACGCTTAAATGTAAGTGGATTCCTCTGTGGTCAAAATTCCAAAATTAACAGTTCGGCCTACTACCTTTACTATCCTGAATACCATTTTAAAACAATTTCTGCTGATGCCCAAGGAAGATCTCTAGAGTGTACTACACTTCGCAGAATTTTTTTAGTAAGATTACTTCTTTAGAAGGTTAATATAATAAATTCTCATAGCAAAAATCTCTGTGGCATAGTAGTTCTTCAAAACTGAGATGCAATCCTTGGCATAGAGAAGCATCATAACCTGATGTAACATTACAGCACAATCAATTCCTTGTATCTTTATGACTAGTGAATCCATACATTTGTTTACAAGTCAAATTTGATTTGCCTTTTGTCCTAGCCATGCCAAGTACAAATAATACAGACATGCCTGGGATAGCCAAACCATGGCATATCTGTCATCAGTGAGTACACCACCACCATCGATTAAACATGTTTTATTTTACATCTGGCACTGCAATTTTTTTGGTCCCACACGTATCTATTTGACATCACTTTCTAACAATACCTAAAATATATGAAGTGCAAAAAGCTGCAAGATGAAAATCTATATTCTTAGGATGATCTGAAGCTTTTTTGTTGCCACTGGTTTAATAAGAGTAGTATAACTCATTTGCCTCACAACCACCATATCCGCCACATCATCATCAATCCCACATCCACGTATACGCCTGCAATTCATCCAGGCATAAAAAACAAAGAACAATTTTTATATTAGACTTGCAATGCAAATGGCTTATTTCTCCCTGATTGCTTCCACCCAGAAAGTAATCTAAAATTAACAGTAAACATTCTACGTATGAAGCCACATCTTATACACTGAATGCTGATCTGGGAGACGTACAGTTTATTTACTACTTTAATCACACTCTCCGTCTAGCATGGCACAAGAACTTAACTACATCTACAGCAGGTGCACATATAACAGGCATCAACATCAGCCAGTCTGAGAATGTAATGATTGTCAGGTGGCCTGAAAATGCAAGACTGGTGGGTTGGCTTTTTTCGCTTTGTTTTGTTGGTGGGATTTTTTGGGGGGCTTTTTTTTTTGTTTTTTAAGAGCCCTATTGCAGCAGTGAATGTTTGAAAAGCCACTTTAACCACATCCTGTAATCAGACCATCTGGAGCACAGATCTGCAATTAGTCATCCTGGGCACTGGACTTTATCTGAACAAATACTGTACTGCGATGAAGATGAGAAGATTGGATAGCATCAAGGAAAAGAAGCGTAATGAAATACTGCTGGTGTAGTCATAAACCTCTGAGGCACTTAGCTGTGGTGTTAATTCTGTATTCTGTACTTTATGAAAGCATAGCAAGTTTAAAGGTTATAGGGCTGAGAGGCTAAACCCTGCTATTTTAGTCAATGTTGCCTTGCTGGTGGCTAAATCTGGGCTACAAACTACAGTAGCTTCTGCAACAGCGTAACGGAGTAAGGTCATATCTGTGTGATTTCCAGTAAATTCTGAGTAATGACAACCTGAATTTCATGGATACTTTATCTGTGTGTCATACCCTTTCTTTGCTTTTCATTATGATGTTGTTGGTAAAATGACGGCAATATTGAAAGTAGGAACCACCACCTAGTTTGAAAATAGCTGTTATGCAGAACCTACTCTCTGGACTTGCATTACATACTCCCATCTGCATTCAAAACAGAAGCAGCAATTATACAGAGAGGAGTAGCTCTTGGAAACATGGAGCTGGGCCATCAAGCAGACAACTTTTTAATCCCACCTAATAATTACTGTAATAGATTTTCTTAATCTAGAAGTTTATCCCAGTGCATATAAAAGAATAAACACTGAAATAACTGAAGAAATAATGTTTCCCCATGAGCCCATGTGCTTAATACACAAAAGAACACAAGCTACTTCCATCATTGTCATGTCCTCTGCATCCTTTGTTCTGAAGCCTGATGGACTGTATTGATTTGGGAAAATCATTGAACTTCTTGGAAAACTAGACTGTAGCTTATTCACCACCACCTACTTCTTTCTCATGAAGACAGCTGGTCAATATTCACTTGAACGGTCAGCTAAAAGAAGCTCTGGTTTCATTTATTTTTCCTGCCTCCCTAGCAACATTATCCTTTTCCAGTTTTAATATAAAAAAACCCCAGCATGTTAGGAAGACATGTAGCTGAGGTTAGCTGAAATGATAGTTCCTCTGGACAAAGCTGTGACTGAAATGCTGGGAGCAGGCTGGTTCTGGAAGACACGGCAGTATCTAATCAATGCTCCTTACTAGTTATACTGATAACTTTTTTTTTTCTTTTTTTTTTCAGGGCGTATATTTCTTCTAAAGCTGATCTGCCTAACAAATAACCAGTGACCAAGATCTAAATGCAAATGGAGAGCCGAAAGAAATATGAATGGTCCTAATCAAATACAAGGCTAAATTTCACACTCATTAAAAGACCAATAAAAGACTCAATGAAAACTGGGTAATACCCCAGAAATTACATCAGATTGGGTCCCAAATGGCTTGTTGATTTATCCACAACTAAATAGTTCTACTAAAATATGGGCTACTTAGAGTGGTGATTTTGAAAACTATGAAGCCACAGCAAGCCACATAATTTTCTCCTGCCAGATGTATATCAAAGTGATTAGAATTTGGCAGGACTAGGAAGACTTTTGGATAAATTGCTGTTACACCTCTTGAATGTCAGACTACATGATTACAGTGTTTACAGGAAAAAGTGCAATTAATGTTATTATAAACTAACCATAGGTTTCTGACCTCTGAGTACAACTATAGAGTTAGTTCTTGTGCAATCCCTACCTTTTCTTTGGCCAGAGTAACAACAACGTCACTGTTTCACTGCAGCTTGAGAATAAAACTGCAGTCTTACTTTATTTCAGCTGATACTAAAAATGCAAGTTGAAAATCATTTAACATCTGTGTGTTCTGAAGAAAACCATATCTGTTCCAGAAATAAAGTATTTTGTTTCCAGCTGATTTTTTTTTCTTTTTTACTTCAGGAATCATAACTGTGATTCACATAGCCTGACACTGAAGTGTCACCATCTCAGTTTTAGAAGAAGGAAATGCTGTTCTGTAATCCCCTGAGTTTCCCACTCACTTCTCAAGGAGTGTTATTTCAGCTCCTACATTGCTGGCCTGTTGAACACATGGACACTCTTCTGACTTCATGTAGAGGAAAAGAAAAAGAAGCCTCACAATCCACTGCCTTTGCTTGTACTCCAGGACCATGTGTCACTTGAGATAAGCAACAGAACACAGGGCTTTTCACCTAATCTGTCACACTTGCTTCCTGCACTTTATATTAATTACAGGAACTCTTCAGCTACTTACTTCTCTCCCAAACTCTTTCTCCCTCAAAAGCAAGTAAATAGCAAAGCAAAACAAGTCTGGAGCATGGGGGAAAGAGTTATTGTTTCAATACAAGAAGTAGGGCCAAAAAAAGGGAAAACCAAAACAATTTTTTCTCACCCAGACAAGCATTCAGGAGTTCCTTTTAAGAATTATCTGCCTCATTTCTATTCTTCTTCTCAGACACCAGACCACAGAAATACTGTTTTCATCAGCAGACTGTTGAGAAACAGCTGCAGAAATGGGGAAGCTGGTACAAATTTATGCGTGTATGCATGTGTGTGTGTATCTATAAAAAAAAGACCTGACAAAAACCCCAAAACCTCCTAAGGACCTCCGACTTTTTTTTTTCTTCCTAAGTCGAGTATTAGGACATCTCAATAGAAGTTTGTATCCTAGCTCTGAAATCTGCTACTGTAGGAACTTGATGAGTAAAACCCAAGCAAGTAACAGATGACAAAATGCACCTATAAAAACCTTCAGGTGTCTTTCGTGATGAGTTTCCCAGTGCTGTACATCATGATAAAGAGCTGCCAGGTGCAAACACTGGTACAATTATTTATCAAACGTAGAGTAGCTAATGAAACATAAAGGAATGGAAGACACAAGAGAGACAATTTATGGAAAAGAAACAGCATGAATAAAGAAACAATTCCAATCCCTAACCATGAAAATTCTTCCAAATCTGTAGACTGCAGATACCAGAATTGCAGTCGAGCCAGACAGACAATTCTGCTCAACCTCAAAGAGCTGCTGCTTATCCGTGTACCTCATTGGGACTGAGAAGCAGAGCCCCTTATAAATTATGATGCTTTATTTAAAGTCAAAGCATTTATTTGCTTTTGTGCCAGCTTTGGATCCTTTTCATCTCTAGCTTCCAGGCCCAAGAGAGAACACACTCCTGCAGCTCTGCTGGCAGCCAGCTGTGGCCTCAGTAAATTATAAAGCCTCCTAACAAGCCATTCTTTACAAAGGCCAACTGCAGTTAGCAGACATGATAACTTCTCTATTATTCTACTCACTAGAATTTAAAATAGCAATTTAAAGCAGTGGCTGAAAACATTGAAATCTACTGAACTGCATTTTACATCCTTCTCTCTCTCTCTGCATTAAGCTTCACTGATTTCATGAAGACTTCATTGTCCTCAGCCTGGGAAAGCGTAAGTAAACACCTAAGACAGACACGTCCAAGACAAAGGGGAGGGAAATAAAAACATTTGGAATTTCTTCTGCAGAACTCCCTCAGGTTTTCTTGCTACAGCTAACGAGAGACAAATAACTCTTCTTTCATTTAGTTTGTGGGACTTGCAGGGACACATCCTTTATATTTCGGGATATAAACTCAGTTATTAAGATCTTAATACAGTAATATGCCACCATGAAACCTCATGGCAAAATACATAAAGATGAAAGTGGTATATAGTCAGGCACTGGGTGTACATAAGAGTCCTATGAAAACTGCAAGTGTAAATGATGAATTCTCTTTCTTCTGCCTCTTCCCACTCATGCACCAATTTGGTGTGGCCAGGCCCAGCACTCCCATTTTTCCTCTGTCTAGAAAAAGTAGATCAAGAACCTCACAAATCTAGGGCTCTTCCTCCTACACAATTGCTTCAGTTTAGGATTTGGTGTAACCTAATTTTAAGGTCTTCTGTTACTATAGCTAACATTATAAACCAAGCTTGATTAAAACTTCACCTCCTAGAGTTGAAAACCACGAAACAAATATTATGCATTGGCAAAGCTATATGCTACATAACTTCTGCAGTTCTCATACCACAAACTAGTTATTTTCTTTGAAAAACAATAAGCAGTGCTATCTCTTCCCATTATAAAATTCTTGCAATTTTGTGGTGGAAAAGATGCCCCTAGCAGTCAAAAGTGTTTCAGTTACACACTTAAGATACCAGTTCAGTTTTGTAAACAAGCCTAATGAACTGTTACTAATAGTGTTCTCCTTGAGCAGAAGTAAGGTAAAAGGGCTTTTGTTAGCATCTACTGAAGCAAAGTAGTCATTTTGCTGGGACAGAACAAAAGTGAGCTACTTGTCAGCTAACCTACTTCAGTGGCACCAAAATTCTGCAGAGAAGTTCACCATTATTTTCTTTCCTATGTTTTAAATTATGTTCCAAGTGGGTAAGCCAGCAAAACATCTAGTTAACCAGCTGGCTTACTCCAGCTGCTCAACAATACTGATGCAATGCAAAGGCAAGCTACCAGCAAAATGATATCCCACTCAAGATGAGTATACTTTCTGTGAGACTTTCCTTCTCTTGCCAGCAACTGGTTGAACAATTTTCCTGTAAGTATCCTTTGTGCATGCTGTCCTAATTTTTCCACTTATTAATAGCAGCCTGACTAGTTTATCCAGGCCTGCTGTGATCTATGCCTCTACTACAGCTTCTCTTGGCTTTTTCATGCACTGGAGCTGATCAACCTTTGACGCTCTTAGGTTTAGAAACAAAACTATTTAGACACTGAAGACAGCCCAGTCTTGCATAAAATGTAGGCAAAAACTTAGGATGCTAATATACTCAGCTCAAAATCTCTACGTTTCTTTTGGCAATGTAACATCCCTTAAAGGATTATTGTAGGCATGCCCTCCCTCATCAGAAGTACAACCAGCATGATAACAGAAATACCTATTTCTATATTGGGAGACTGTTTTCCCATGTCACTAAAGGAGCGGGGGGTGGGAAGGACTGGACTTTCAGACATGACTTAATTATTTCTTTGGTCAGACAAACAGTTTCAAGATAAACCTTGCTTTACTCCAGAATCTACACACAAATTTCTGTATAAATTATTGACTGCACTTTGGCCTCATCTGAAATGTTGGCCCCTGAGGCTGATAAGCTCTGACCCCAGGTGACACATCCAGCCCCTCTCACAAGAGGCAAGAACATTATTGCTTTGCACTGAGGACTGCAGCCCAACAGCCAATCAATCAAGCTCCTCGACAGCTTTTACAGCCTCCTCACATTAGGCCTAAGACAAACTCCAGGGCTCCTATTGTTCACATTATTCTTTTCTTCCTCTGCTCTGATGAAGTTAGAGCAAGTCTAAAGCTTCAATGAGAAAGAAAGGCTATTATGAGCAGCTCAGATTTTATTGACTCTGAGCTGTACAACAATGGCCCCAAAGCCTTTTTCTTGAAAGTAACACATTCCTAATTGCTAATAATCATAGGTAACAAAGATCTGTCCTTAGACTCAGACTTATGTGAAAGAAAGGTGTAACACTGAAACAGACAGAATTGTCATCTTTACATAATAAGAAAGATTTTCGAAGATAATTTTATGCACACCAAGAAGGATAATCTTTCAGTCACACAGAACTATCATACAAATGTTGTCATGTACCATAATATAGCTTCTGTATTAGAAAACCAGTGACCGTAACAGATTTGATTAAAAATATCCCTAGTGGAATTGTGCTATGCTAACTGTGGACAAATGTACATTTTCTTCTTTAGTCACCCTATAGTATTTCAAGATCAATATCACATTGTGCTCAAAATGGAAAAACGCTTTCAGAACTAATCATGATGTCATTATTTTTTCCTAGTGTTGTTCTGAGGTCTGAAGATCATTTAAGTGGGACTTCTACATGCATGACATGGAAGAACACTGACTTCTCTTTGAAAACTTTTGCCCTTCATTATTACTATTAATTTTAAACAACTCTGTATGATTTCAGCTGTATGCATAAATCTTACTACCACCAACAGGTGCTGTTGCTATATACACAAAAAGCGTTTTCGTATAAGAATTTCAACATTGTGTAACATGACTAGATTTTGCAGTTGGCAAAGTCTTCCTCATCTTTTTGGGCTTTTTGTGGGGGTTTTTTGTGGGGTTTTTTTGTGGTTTTTTTTTTGTGGGGGTTTTTGGGGGGGTGGTGGTGGGTTTTTTTAATTAACTTAGCTGTAGCTTTAGATGATTCTGCCATTTTAACTTTGACTTTTAGGAAAGGAACATCTCATTTTAAATTACAGACAAGAAATTGGTAGCCATAAGTGAAGGCTTACTTACTTTCTTAAACCTGAATATCAGTACTAAGGCAGTGAGACGTATTTTCAATTAAACTGTTTCATCCACATATTTCTAGTGCTCCGACTTCACAAGTGCACTGAACTGGTATAAGACCCAGAGAGCTTTCTGGGAAGGTGCCGGCTGAAAGAACAGCAGTTTCCTTCTGCTAAATCCTCTGACACAGCAGCTTGCCTTTTCAGCTGTCATTCAGTCCAATGTGGCTTTTCATACAAAACCAGAGGAGATCAAGTGCAGACTAAAAGCTTGTTTCAAATGAAGGATTCCTCTCCCTCCCTGGCTTTCAGCTGAAAGCATATTTACGCTCTGAAGAACGAGAAGAACTCATAATTTGTAGTCCATCAAATAGCTTGTTTTCAGATTGTGGTGAAGATGAAGTTTCAGAGTTATTTCGGTGGACATCTGAATAAACAGAGCAGTAAGCACTGGTTGTGCTGGAATAGCATAATAAAAAGTAAAAATACAGTGGGCCTTTCAATTTATTTATGTAGACGCTGTGAATCAAACAGTCATAGTATTAGTAACTCAAGTTTTTATCTTTACGAATATTTTTTTATTTCCTTTCTTTTAAATAGTACCAACATTAAATTTCTTGTCCCTACAGGGACATAAAATGTGACTGAGAAAAACCAGCCAGGCAGTGTAAAAAGGTAAGCACTGCAGCACTTGGGACTGTATAGGACTTGTAGTGTGCAAAGGTTCCTGTTTACAGTGCTGTCAATTAGCTCTCCCTCACAGGCACTGTGTTCAGCTTGAGCATTTTTTTTAAGGGAAATAAATGTAATGCTATTCTTGTCAACTTACAAAGCTGACAAGTAATGCTGCTATATTTAACATAAATGCTGTTTTTCATGGGTACTCTGAATGATATCTAATTTAGAAAAATGACAGTGATTTTGCTGAGCTTTCCAAAATCAACACCCATTTTAGCTGAACAAAACAAAAGGCTGCTGAAGCACATTTATCTCTCTGATGATGTATATTCACTAAGTACAGCCCATAACCCACCTACTCAGAGCAGTACTGTACAGAACAGTAACCCTCCTACTTTAAAGAGCCAGCCTTACCCACAGACCCTTAACCATTTAATGAACAGTCATAGCCAACAAATCTTTTACCAACAGCCTGAAGGTTGTTGTTCCTTTGGACTCCAGGACCAAAAGAGAAATTTGTCACAGCTTACATAAATTTTACAGATGTAATAGGTAAACGCAATAAAGAAAACAGGGCTTTTATAAAACAGAAATCGACAGAGCAGAAAGCTGTTCCTCAACACTGTGCGCAGGCGCACAGGGCTTCTGCTGAAGTGAAATAGACAATAAAGGTTAGGAAGCATGAAATGACAGCCTTCTTTGCTTTTCAGGGAACGTAAATTTTATTCACAGAACGTAAATCTCGAAGTCATGGTTTTCAATCTGCATGTGTGAACACACAAGATTGATTTCAAGGAGATTTGGAAGTATTTAACTCATTGCTCAGAGATGCAAATCCCATCTTGTACAATCATTATTGTAAAAATGGGAGAAAAAAGATGGGTGACGTTTCAAGGGCTCTGCCTATACGTTTTCATTTTTCAGATAGTCACAGATCATTAAGCTTCCATTTCAAATATGGACATGCCTGTATTGAACCATCAAAATAAAGCTGTGTAAGTTCTGCATGTATTAGGGCAGCTTAAAACTCTTAATGAATAATACAGCTTAAATGAAAGGCAATCCTGAATATGTTTGCCACAACATAAGATGCCCATGCCTAAACAGTCCTCTCTAAATGAGCAGGAAAACATAGTTCAAATGCTTCACTAAACATGGCAGCAGACCTAATGTGGATGGAGTGCTGAAAAATTTTTGGAAACGCATATAAATATTTCTTTACTTTGGCACATCTGTTGCAGCTCAGAGTGGTTTTCTTATAATTCAGTACCTCTTTCATGGTACTTCACTGCTTATCATAAAACCAATCAGGTAGAAAAAACCGTTGTTGTTAAATTAAAAATCCCAAACCACAGTTTCTTAAGCATGGTGTGTCAAGTTAATACATTATACTATTAAAAAATTCTCTGAAGTGAAGCCTTTGCTAACAGAAAACAGATCTATTCTTGAACACAGATGAGCTTCCCCCGTGTCAATAAACACAAACTGATTCTGTTTAAAACACAGAGGAAACTGGTTAATTTCTATCTCAATAAAATTTATGAAGCAATAAAAACTTTGTAGTACAAGCTGTGTGGTTTGTTTCACTTCCTTGTCACATGAATTAATGAGGAAAATACTTCCCTTCATTCTGTTATGCAGATTTGTGCTGGAGAGCATACCATACACTGACCAAAAGCCCCGAGGGCCTAATTCTGATTTCCACGCCTCACCTGCTACTTCTTCATAAATTTTGGCAGAATAATTTTCATTTCCCATCTTTGTGATGACAGTGCTTGTAAACTCTATCACTATACTGTGAATTGTGCTTAGTAATGCAGTATAACTGATGGGGGGGGGGGGAAAGAAAGAAATGTCATGTCTGAACTAAGGTCATACTAGTATTATCCTTCACTGTCTATTTATGATACTGAATATATCCACAAATTTGAATTTTTCAACCCCTGCCTAGGAGGAAGAAGGAGGGGGAAATGAACTGAATGCCTGAAAATATATGCCTATAACAGCAGGAGCAGAAAAGTCTGATAAAGACTGTAAGTACAGCGTTTGTTCAGATTAAGTACAGCTCCTCACTTCATGTTTTATTGTCATTTATGCTCTTTTTGGCCACACAAAGAAAGCTGCTTCTGAGAAGCCACAAAAGCAAGGCTTCTGGGAGTGTTTTGTTCCTTCTCTTCAAATCCTCTGATGCATTAGTTTTCTGATCTCTCTCCTAATATAAAACTACAGCTCACTCCTTACATGATCATCTTCGTCAGAACAACTTCCACTCAGACAGCAGCTAATCCACTACAGCTAATGGTTTCTGTCAGGACAGAAGCAAGGGAAATGATGCCATCATTTACTACATGGAATAATCTGCATATCTCAAATGGACCTCCCCTTTCATGAAATGCCAGTGTGATGTATCAAACCCTTAGAAAATCTACCTCCCTCAGTCCTAATCTGTGACTGCGGTTTCACAAATACATTTAGCCAATGCATTTTTTCTTATACCCGTAGAGATTGTGGAGGTTCACTGGGGTGGATATTCACCCTCCTACTGGGTGGGAGCCAACTGCATGGTAAGACTGCTCTCCTGCTCTTGGCTCTCCGCACTATTTATATAGTCAGAATCTTTCAACTCACCTACTTGCCTTATAAAGAGCAGTCTTGTGTTTCAGGAGACAAGGTTGCCTGAAGAGATGGGCAATCACCCACCATATAAAGTTTAACAAGGCAAAGTGCCAAATTCTGCATCTGGGACAGGGCAACTCTGGATGTACAGACAGACTGGGGAATGAGAGGCTGGACAGAAGAAATGAGTGCAGGAAAGGGCCCTGGGTCTGTGTGTCCTGGTTAATGGAAAGTTGAACATGAGCCAGCAGTGCCCTGGCAGCCAGGAGGGCCACCCATGTCCTGGGGGCATCAGGCACAGCATCACCAGCCGGGCAAGGGAGGGGATTGTCCCACTCTGCTCTGCACTGGGGCGGCCTCACCTCGAGTGCTGGGGGCACGTTTGGCTGCCACAATACAAAAAAGACATTGAGCTGTTAAAGAGTGTCCAAAGGAGGGCTATGAGGGTGGTGAAGGGCGTTGAGGGGACGCCGTGTGAGGAGTGGCTGAGGTCACTTGGTCTGTCCAGCCTGGAGAAGAGGAGAATGAGGGGAGACCTCACTGCAGTTACAAATTCCTTGTGAGGGGAAGGGGAGGGGCAGACACTGATCTCTTCCCTGTGGTGACCAGGGACAGGACCAGAGGGAATGGCCTGATGTTGTGTCAGGGGAGGTTTAGGTTTGATATCAAGAAAAGGTTCTGCACCCAGAGGGTGGCCGGGCACTGGAACAGGCTCCCCAGGGCAGTGGTCACAGCACCAGCCCGACAGAGTTCAAGAAATATTTGGACAATGCTCTCAGGCACATGGTGTGACTCTTGGGGTGTCCTGCATAAGACCAGGAGTTGGAGTTGGTGATGCTTGTGGGTCCCTTCAAATTCAGCATGTTCTATGATTTTATGAAGTTGACCATCTCAAACCACAAAAGTAATCAGCAAAAAGTGATACCATACTTGCTTTTTGTTCTCTTACGCTTCCTGTGCAATATTCACCAGCAGATTAAGGCCACTTAAAAGGAAGGATAAAGTAGCATCTCTCAGACTCAGGGCATTTCATCAGGTAAAAAAAAGCAGCGCTAACAAAGGAAGGGTGGCAATGCGGAAAAAAAGTCAGACCTCCCTATGTCTCCACCCATGGGTTCCTGCTGATGAACTGCATCTCTGAGCAGTAGACAACCAAATACAGTAACAACAGATGCCACATAAGAAGTTTGTAACACTTTGGGAAGGTGTGAAAGGAATGACAGTTGGCTGCTTTTTTCAAATCTCTAGCAGAAGCCTCTCTCCTCAGAAGGCAGCCAAGGCTGTGGTACCTTTTCCTCACAGTTTTACTGTGTTCAGAGGTTCTCTCAATGATCCTTCAGTATTTTATTCAAATAATTGCTTAGATTACAGAAGTTGGGTTTCTTTTCATAGACTCACCTGTGACAGAGACAGAGAAGAGTACTAGAGATAAAAGTTAGACCATGCATTTGTTTCAACTGTTCAGGGACACAAGAACATAGAGGTCTTTCTGCCTCTTTTGGGAACTAAACAGAGGTAGGACTGGTGTCCACTGGTAAGGGGATGTTTTCTCCTGGAAGACCTTTCCAGTTCTGGTTGAAAATTGTCTACAAATGTCATTTTATGAAAATTACAATTATCTATGAAAACTCTGCAGAAGGAAGAGATTTGCCTCTGAAACATGGAACACCAGTGGTGATTTGAAGAGTGCAGATTTAATAACACGAACTGATATATTCTTGTTAATGAAGATCTCAAACTACATAAAATGGCTACCAGACCACTCAAAAAAAAAAAAAAAATTAAGAAATTAAACTAGGATTTTAATCAGCGTCCATGGGAAACATTTGTAGAGGGTTTGTCTTTTTCCCTTCACCATACTAGAGACAGCCCAAATCCAGTTAGCATCTTACTTTCGAGAAGCCTTATTTCATTTTGCACAGGCCCATGCACCATCAGAAACATTTGCTTTTTAGTAGGAAACCTTCTGGGGACAAACAGATGAAAAGGCTGCTTGGTGAACTCAATCAGATTCCAAGGAAGAAGGCTGAAGGATACACAAGAGCTACACCAAAAGAAATCCACATCAAGTTTTTGATCTCTTTCCAGCTGATAGGACTAGTAGGCTCATAGAAAGCTGCTACCAGGAAAACAGCAGGATTATATCGAAAAACCTCTTGGGCAAAGATTCCCTGTTGCCCAACAGATGCACTCTAACTTTCCTGTAAGATGTGCAAGCTTATATTACTTTTAGCTTCTGTCCTCTGAAAAGGCCGTTTTTTCCCTTGATAAAACTGTTGAGTGACTAACAGCTATTTCTAAGAACACAAAAATCTGCATTTGTTCCACTGAAATGCAAACTTGACCAAAGATTTCATAAGGACTACAGATACGTTGTTTACACTGATAGGATCCTGAAGATATAACTATGCTCATGAAACAATATGTATTTCCTAAATACGAATTTAACAACTTTTCCTTTCAAAAAGTTTCTTTTTTTTTTTTCCGAATTTTTTTATTATTTTTAATCACCTATAGACTAGTCCAAAGACTTGACTCCACTTCAGACGAAAAATGACAAAAGGCAAATCTGGTAAACTTGAAAAACTGGAAACTGGAAGTAAAACATCCTTAAACCAAAAGACTGCAAAGTGATTATTTCAGTAGCTAGACTAATGTAGTTCAGAAATAATTCCATGTAAAATTACATCCACTGAGTTTATTTCAAGTACTTTTAAATTTAAGTCAATAGCCGGTGTTGTAGAAAAATTAAGACCTATTTTTTCTCTGATATGTCTTTCTTTAGGGGTTTAATATACCCACTCCAAGTATATTTGGGAATTGCTGAAAATGAGCCCATAGACCTCCATGGATAGAGGCCGTACTCTACAGAAGGCTGTCAGAAACATTCAGAGAGTAGAAAGATAATTTATTCTCTCCAATATTTAACAATCACATGACAGTCAAGGAAAAACACTTCCAGTAAGATTTAAGCCAATTTTGGTCTTCGTTTTTGAAAGGAAAGGCATTTCATAAAGAACCTTCCAAATTTATCTGGATTTCAGAGATTCACAATAATAGTCAATGCAGACATAAAGGATGAAATTGTGTCTACACTCTAAACAGCTTTAAACTTCCTTTCCTGACTCTACATCTCACCTGTCCTGCCTAGAGAATGTAGCAGGCACAATCAAAAGTTATGTGGTTATTGGTTGAAGATCTTTTTTCGTAAACGTCTACCCAATGGGAGATTAGTAAACTATCTGTGTATGTGACTAGAGAAGCATGGAGTTTTCTCTCGATGTCCGTGAGATAACATTCTCTTTCTTTTAGAGAGTCTGGACAGAGAGAAATGTAATGCATTTGTAAGCTAGCTGCTCACTGCCAAGGAGATTCATGGTTAGATAACCAAATGGATAATGACTGCTCTTTGACAAAACTATATGACTGAGAAATGAGAAACTCATATGCAATATTCAGACTTCACAAAACTTCAGGAGTGCAAGGGAAGACTGCAGAAAGAACCCAAATGAAGGTGAATCAGAACATTAGTGGTAGAGCTTACTATTACTTTTTCTCTGTCACGGGGAAATCAGCTACAGGGAAAACAACACAAAACTAGGAAAACCATAAATACTATTACCATTGGATGGTAGGAAGAATGAGAAAAGTGGGAAGATTAAGAGTGAAACTGTCTCTTGAAGGCTGTCTGCCAACTGTCTTATGGATGGCATAAATAAAATAGCCCAGGACATATCTTTGAGACCTTGAAGAGTTGGTTTTTTAGTTCTCTCCAAGCAAAACTCACCATACAACCAATACCACTTGAAGAAACAAACAAAAATGCTGATGAAGATTTACTGCTAGAAAAACATTCAATTGAAAAGTTTGATAAACTGAAGAAGTGCAGTATATCCTCATTACTCTCCAAACTGAAACCAATAGCTGTCCTCACAGAAGGAAGATTAGTGTTATTTATGTGCCTCACTCAGACTTGATGGCATTCTTGGATCTCAATATGCTGTACTATGTTTACAACACTGCCTTCCCTCATTCCTCATAAGACAGCTTTGAAAGATTATGCTGCACAAACGTAAAGGTTACTGGAGAAGCATCCTTCAAAATGATGAGGTATTTACTAGCTAGGTCCCAGTATGAAAAGTTAAAGCTGAAGCCAAGCACAGAGGTAACTTTCCAGCAAAGAGTACCTGCACTCTCTCCTTATTCTTCCTTTACCTGTATGGATTCAACTGTTGGTCTTCATTACTACGCTGTCCATAAGAGAATTGTTCTCTGTTCCGTATTTGGTTCCCGTGAGCCCTTGATTAATAGCTGTCTGCTATAATTTATATATAGTCCTGATTTAGGCAGAACAACTTCCTTTTTATGGCCTTTTAAAAATATTTCACTAATGCTGTTCAACTAATTTTTAATCTAAGAAAAAAAAAGGAAGAAGGTGACACACCATGTCCTAATTTCCTAGGAAATCTCCATATAAGAAGTAAAAAACAAAACAAAACAAAACAACAAAACAAAAACTCAAAATGAAAACTAGACCCAATTATGAACTATCCTACTCTCAGAAGTGGACTACAGAGTGAAGAGGACTTCTGGAGTTGCCCAGTCCACCCCCCTCTTACTTCTGAAGCAGTATCAGCCTCTTGAAAAGCCTCCTGAAAAATGTTCATACAGGTTTTTCTCTAATGGAAGACTCCACAAGCTGCTAGACAACCTACTCCACAGCCTCATTATCCTTGCTGTTAGAAATGCTTTTCTAATATCTCACTTGAATCTCTCTTGCCACAACTTAAGATCATTGTTTCCTGTCCTTTCTGCCATGCTCACAAAGAACAGACCAGCCTGTGATTAGTGAGATCTCATCCAACTTAATATCCTCTCAAACCAACTAAAAAACCTCCCAAAACAACAAAACCCCAAAACCCAACAAAAACACAGACATGGAAAAAATCTAAAAAATCCTAAGCCAATAAATACTGTGATATATTTTCTAACCTATGCTGTGAGGTTGTTTTCTAGCCTTTTCCAGTTAAGATTTGAGTTTGAATAGAGCTGAGGGCAAAATGAAACTTATTAAATACTGTGATTAGGAACATAATGATATTTACTAGTCTATTTCCACCAAACCATAAATGCACTGTGGCTGACCCAGGCTTTCTGTCATAAACACTTTATACTATAGCAGCAGTTAAGTATTACATATTTTCCAAAACGTATTTCAAGGAATGTGTGTGGAGGGTAGGGGTGTTTTTAAGGACCAACTAGGAAAGACTGTTTTGCATTGCTTATAATAGAAACCTCTTGTGAGGTCTTCTAAAACAACAATTCAGCAAAAAGCGAATGTGAAGCCACTGAGTCAGCCCCTGTAAGACTTTTTTTTTAGAAAAAGGCAGCTTTCAATGAATCCATTTTAAATGTTTCTCATCCCCCTTCCCCGGTCATTCTTATATAAAAACTCTCCCTCCCAACCCTTTCTCTTTGGAAATTTGGTAACCATAGTTTCTGTGTCCTGCTGAGACTTGCTATGTAGAGCTGTATTCTACCTGCTATTTAGCTGCTGATAGCAGTGTTTCTGTTGCAATTTATGAGAAACGTCAGTTAAAGGCAGAAAGTATTGTACACACTATATTTTCCCAGCTGGATATCTCCGTGAACAGAAAGCAAAAACATGAATACACATGCACCATACATTTGGGGGAGGGTAGGAAGGAAACAGCGGGGGGAAAAAAGGCTGCAGGTTAGATGTGATGTTGGGTGGTCTAAAGAAAATTAGCTTGTCAATGGGAAGGTGCATCTAATAACATTAGAAAACACCAGAGGTTTTTAATGCAGTCCTTGGTGCTATACCACCAACACAAAGACCCCACTGTTGACGCTGCAGATGCCTCTTTCCTTTACACATGGAAGTTGTACTGTTGCGTTTTGAAAACTGTCACACTCAACTATTCGTTTCTCTGACTCAGGTCTGCAGGTTCTTGTGTAATGTTTAGCACAAGGACATTTTAATCCTGCATACAGTTTAGCCACTTTAACAGTATTTATACCTGAGGGTGTTTTGGGGTCTCCCCAGAGTAAAATGAAAACCAGGTCACCAAACACAGGAAATACAGCTGTATCTCATCATGTTCTTCAGTAGAACTTTACTTACTATGATCATAGTGCTATCCTATAGCAATAAGTCTCCTTGGGAAAGTGTCTTTCCTGGATAACAAGGATAGCAATTTTCATCCTGCTTCACCACCCTGACAGCTGAAGGTAGTAAGACTTCACAGGAAAGGAACTGAAGTCCAGTTCAGCAAAGACTAGGAATTAAAGCAAACTGTTAGCTCTGTCTCCCAAAGATATGATGCAACAATCATTTTTTCTTCACCAGAAAGTATTGAAGATTACAGCAGAAGATACACACCAAAGCTTACTAATCTTCACTGCATCCCTGAAGATCAGCATGTCATGCCCATGACCTTTTCTTGACAGCGTACTGTATTAAACCAAAAGTTTGCAGGCAAATAGTTTAACAAATCCCGTAATTTATGTATACTTCACAGTCCACACTGTACAGAAATATGAACCTGTCAGTAAGGAACTACTCTAGATGCAAAAGAAGGGACCAGTAAAGAAGGGACAAATTATTAGACCAGCAAAATCATTCATTATGGAGCACATGTTGCTCAAATAGCCTCTGTGACTTCCTAAACTCTTGTCACTAGTAACTAGCTTCCGAATTTGCAATTAATCTTTGTCATTGCCCAGATCACCTCCTCCATTAGAAGCACAGAACTGAAAATAATGAAAATCCCTTCTACTGAAGTTAAAATACTCACAGTCGAACTGAGGATAGATCCAATTACCATTTAAATAACAACATGAAACACTTTGAAGGAAAGGCCTTTTGATCTCGAAGATCCAAATGCTGAGTGAGCAGTAAGAAACTCAGTTCTTTAAATTTCCAGGGAAAAAGCTACAAAAAAAAGAACTATGACCCGGGCTGTCAGTCATGTGCTTAAATTTCTAGCATTTTTTTACTGTTAGATGTAGCTCTCTTGGTGTGTAATTAGTGGCTATGGCATTATCAATACCACAGTTAATAAATGCCTTAGTAACTTTTCCTTGCAGGTTGTTCTGATGTGGAGGTGCCAAGAGCAGCATGAAGTGGTGGGAGACAGACCAAAGGTGAAACATGGGTTGTATTTTTCTTCTTTCTCCCTTGGAACTTTAAATTTAGGATTTCCAAGTTTTGATCAACTCACACTTGGTTATTGCTACAGATTTTGAAAATATGAATGTCTTGGTAATTTCAAAGACAAAATAGTGCAAGGTCAAATGGTATTAAAAATCTCATTTGGGCTAAATTACAAGCCCTGTTGTGCCTTTTGAGTGGCAAAGAAAAACAATAAAACTGTACTGAACTGCAGTTCAAATTTCTGTCATTTTTTAATTCTTTCTCTGGAGAGCTGTGAATGAACGATGCTTTGAAAAGGGCGTTAGCCTTTGACAGTCTATGGAGTTTGCTGATGTCACTTTTCCTAATTGACACAACACAGGGTCTGCATGGCACACTGCTACAACATTTGTTTTACAAGTGCACGTTTCACAGGAAACCAGTGATTAATTTCCCAAAGACTTACAGGCATACATTTCCAAAAAGGGAAAAATAAAACTGTTACATATCCATACAAATCAAAATTTACAGAATCATGGCAGCCAGCCAGCAAAACTGCTTTAGGTCTGCTTCCCCATCTGTTTGGCCTGTTAGCTGAAAGAAAATAAAATCAAATTGCTCCTTCTGTAACTAATTCTCAGCACTTCCAAAAAAACCCGACTTCCATGACACAATTTTAATAACGCAGAATGCGTTACAACGATCAGTAAACCTTGTTAGCACTGTGTAATGTAGACACAATAGCTCAGAAAGCAGTACTGAGGCAAGTTGCCTCCTCCCCAGCATTGAAAGGTGCCATGCCACGCCACTACTGCTGATCACAAAAGTGACCTCTTGACCCTTCTAGAAAACGGTGTCCTCCAGCAGACCAACTTGGCCAAATCCTGGTGTAGTGACTGTTATACCCTCCTGCACATCAGCCCCTGCCCTCTGCTTGAGGCTACGGACCTTGGAACAGGGAAGGTAGAAACAAATGTGTGCCACCTGCAATCACAGCATTAATGTAAATGAAACCAGCGCTGGCTTATGCGGGTCTGTGAACTCGCTGGCACGGGGAGCACACACAATCCCCGCTGCTCCCTCTGCTAAATGCGAGGCAACTTACACAGATCAACTGGCTGAGCAGTTGAGGTCAACAACGCCTTCAGCTATTTGTCTGCTGGAGCCCTGACAAGTGATTTTCAGTTTATGGCAATGTACCATGTCAAAATCATTACTTTTTCCTTTTAATCTTTAATTTATAAATTAAAAACCTGTCATAAAAAACTTGCACAGCTTTTTTCTGTCTACCACTGGAATGGTATACAGTAATTAATATACTACAGGTTTCTACTTCACAGATTAAAAAATAATTTGACTAGGAGTACTTTCAACAGCTGCCCATAAATCAAGCCACTCTCAAGAGTTCAACTCAAGAGTTATTGTGTCTATTGTGCATCTTAAGGTTCAAAGACAGATTATTCATGCATTCATTCATAGCCAAGAATGTATCCCAGCAATGAAATTTACCCTTCAAAGCTGACCCAAGCTTAACCACTGGACTGACTAATTTAATTGCTCAATGATGTGCTATATCCCTTTACTGAAGATTGTAGTTTTGGTGATTGGAGCTAGTTTTAAACCAGTGGTATATTAATGTCACATATTCCAAAAGTGTAAGCAGCTGCTGCCCACCAACAATGCCAAACTGAATAACAGGAATGTAAACAAATCTCCTGGTGCACAGTTAGCTTTTTAAGCAGGACTTAAAAATTGTAGTGTTACAAAATTACTTCTGTGAAGAAAGAGGAAGAAAATAGATGAAAGCAAAGCTATTATTTACAGAGAGCCCCTAACAGCTGAGTAATGCTGCCAGTGCAAGAACATTAGTTCTGTCACCTCCTTTTCATACCCCACAATTTATTTTCCATTCTGCTTAAAAGGGTTTCTGCCACTAGATGTAATGATGAAAAGAACAGCCAGTGTTCTCCTCTCATACTACAAAGTCAAGAGTGCTGGAATAACTTCTCCTCGCCTGTTAGGGTAAGCTATCTGGTGCAGCTAATTCAGTCAGCATTCCAGCCTCTCCTAGCCACATTAAGCCAATGCATCTAGACTGAAGATTAAGGGGAAAGGAGACAATTACACTGTGTGTTACTGCCAAAGATGCAAAGACTAAATCTCCTTGAAGCTGAAAACAAATTAGCAGCTTTGCCTGCATCAAGCTGTCTGTCCAAATGGAGGTTTCTTTTCACAACAGCATTACTAACTGTGCTTCTCAAAGATAACGCTTTGGGGATACAAAAACATTTCCTCCAAGTTATTTCCTGTCACTTGCTTGTCTAGACCAACAGAATCATTTGTAATACAATCACCACCTACTGCCTTGAAGCAAAACCAAGTACAGATTTACTCCTGCCCCTCAAGAGTCCCTCTTCCCCCTCATTTTTGCTAATTTCATGTGCCACTTGTGTGGGCAGAATCAAAGTAAAAAGAAATGGCACTAGCCTATCTGTTCATATTTCATAAAAATGCACCAGTTAATAAATCTGGACCTCTGTGCTGCCTTTAATCTTTATCTGAGGGAGAAACTGACTGTCAGTTCTTGCAGAAGAACGTTCAGTGAGTATCATGAAATAAATTACTAAAATGTTATACAACTTCATCCCCACTGTCAACAGGAAGGTGTTTGCAGGGGAGGTGCAGTCATTCAAAACCCATCTCAAGTCAGCTGGCACCTACAGCTTCCCCGTTCAGCAAGTGGCAGTATCTTGGCACAACAGCGCACAGGCTGAGGCCCACAGAAGTTTAGGTGCTGGAATAAGGGAAGTTCAAGGAAACCAGTCTCTCCAGCTTTCGGGATAAACACACACCCAAAAAAAAAAAAA
>VZTF01001880.1:96858-142345 GCA_013397755.1 Cnemophilus loriae
AAAAAAGAGAGAAATCTAGGAGACTGCTTTCAAACAAGATGTGCACACTGGCCAGAGAAAGCCCAAGTCCTGTGGAGATCTCTCCAGCAACACTTCCATCACCAACACTGCTGCCGCCTTTTCTCCCACTCCTGAAGTATGTTTGGACATTTTCCCAGATAAATCTGTTTTTAACCAACCTTGACTATGCAGTTCAATGAAAAATAAACTACTATGTCATTATGTTTCAAACCCCAGATCTTTCTCTCTCATCTTAAGCAGCCCACACCCTGAAAGAAATGGGGCCCAGATGGGGTTTGCAAAAAATTGATGAAGTTGAAAAATCTCAAAAATTGGATACTGTCAAAGGACTAAATTATTTTGCCACTTAAGAGTCAGATGTGCTTAAAAATGGTGAATTTTAAAATTTTTTAAGATTATCAAGGAAATTTTTTTCTTTCTTTCACACAATAGCAGAAAAATGAAGGACTTTTTCAAATGTGCGCAGACTATGTGGAGATGCCATTATCTCTTCAGCATTTAGCAAAAATAATCTGATCTTCATTAAAGTAATGAACATTAGTAGCATCTATTGGCATTCCTTCAGGTTGTATCCTGTCTAAATAAAGGTGTCTGGCTTGAAATTGCTGGATCCAAGGAGCCTCTTTTTTCTTTTTTTTCACTTTTTAAATTGCTCAGTCATGTAAACAGTGATTTTTCCCAGTCTGAAGCTACATGAAGTCTACCAATAGCTAGAGATTCTTCTGGATGGAACTGGCTGGATGCAGACAAACTTGTACTGCCTTCACTGTCACAGGTGACAGTGACATTTGAACAATATCTCTCAAGAAACAATATTAATTTATTGCAAAACTTTCTCCACAGAACCTACAGTCTTAACTTTTAGGACTTCCGGAAAACTGTAGAGAATAACCTATTAAGTAAGCTTCTTTTTAAAATCTGTAACACACTAGAAGTCATACTCTGCTAAAAGCTGACATCAGTTTCTCTCTTCTCTAAGGAAAACAGCTCCTTTAGTGAAACCCGAGACTCTTCTTACTGTTTCTAAATCCCAGCTAGAGCGGGTCACATAGCCTCGGGGCTTTCAAAGATCCACAAAAGCCGACTCTATGTGAATGCAAGGTTAAGAAGTACAGGTTCAGTCACTGCAGGGGAAAGTAAACAGGCAGTAAAACATAATTACTTGCTTCAACCTACTTAAATGAAGAAGTTTTAAGTGGGGGGTGTGGGGAGAGGAAAGGGAAGGGAGACCCACCTCTAGATTAACTGAAAATTGATTTGGAACTACCCCTGCTTGAAACTGATTTTCCACAACACTTATCATCAGCGTTAGGGTCTCGCTACAGAATTGCCATCTCATGACAACTAATGTCAGTTCCAGTTTATTAATGGAGATCATTCTACTATTAGTAAATTACTACAGAAATAGTAAATAGGCTGATCTGCCTCTTACACTCAAACAGAAACAACAACAAAACTCAAACAAAACAAAATCACTTAAATACACGAAGTACTGACCCAAGTGAAGGCCTAGTAAACGTCCCAAATAAATTTAACTGACATCTTAAAACGGGGGGGAAAGAAAAAAAGTAGGGGAAAAGAAGGCATTTAAGGCTTTTCTTAAATATTCTTCTTTATTCTGATTAAATCTTTAACAAGGATGGTAAAAATCTGCCCTTAAAAATTAATTCTATAGCCTTTTATTTCCATAGCTTTAAATTCTACTCCATCCCCTTTAAATTCTATTAAGCTTTACATTTACAGCCAGTAAACACAAACCAGTGCTAATTTTGATGGACGTGTGTTTTGCTTTAGTTGATACTCCTTAAAAAGCAAACAAACAAACAAACAACCCCAAAACCCCCCAAATTAAAGCAAAGTGCTCTAATATTGGCCTTTTGTTTTTCATCCCAGATGTTTCTAGGGAGTTTTATTATCCTAAATTTCATGGCACTGGGGGATATAAAATTGATGAACTTCAATTGTGTTTTCCATTGCAACACTAGCTTTTGTAAATCCAGACCTACTTTTTCAGACTAAATCAAGAAAGCTATTTCACTTGAGCTTTTCTTTTTTATATATATACTTCTTCTTCCTCAACCTCTGCATTTTCAACCTCTGTTTTTTCTGCCTCCCTCTTTTAGAACAAAAACATAAGCAGTAATCTTTTATTAAACCTGAAGGTCAAAGGGCTCTTCACTGTTCAGAATTTTTAATTGATTTTTTCATTCTGCTTTTTGGATTGCTACTTGCCACGAAAAATTCCAGATTAGTAGCTAGTTACTACTACACCAGTAGCAACTGGAAAGAATTACAAATATGCCTCAGGATGACAAAATATAAGTGTCTACTATTTCTTAAAAAATGAAAAGCTGCTTGTTAGGCCAGCCACCGATCTTATACAGGAAAGTTAGTTTCGATGCCAAAAGCAGCTTTTCATGATGTAGCCTCAAACAGTGAAAAAAAGGATTATTTTTTAAATTTATATTAATCTGTATTAGTAAAAACATACAGTCTTATTAACTGAGAGAACCTCTCATTCACCACTGCACAAGACTGGCACTGATTAGGAGCGTAGCAAAACTGGAATACAACAGCATGTCCTAACTATTTAAACTACGTACAAAATTAAGAGTGACCGAGAGAACATCTTTAAATAAATGGATTAATCCCTGTGGCACACCAACTAAAGATGCCATTTCAGTTATGCTTTCATTCCCTACTGCAATGGTATTTATTTAGTAAGGAAACACTTGGGTGCACACACAGTTCATTAGCAGTCATCTCTCCCCCTGCTATCTACAAATCCAAACATCACATGGTTCAAGTATTTCATACCGGAACAGCCTCACTTCTAAGCAATCTGCTGCTACTGAGATTTTGCTTTTGAGCAATAAATGCTCAAAACTGTTCCTTTTCTTGAAGCAACTCCTTCGGTGTTCATAACCTCACTGCTTGAGCAGGCTCAGTTTCACATTCAAATAGCTCCAAGCAAATGTTTCCAATCTCAATTATCCTCCTTCCTTTTTCTAGGCACCCTCCCTGCCCCCATATGCTTGTTTGTAAAAGGGATAATTTTCTATGTATGTACAAGCAGCGCAGGGAGCCTTCCTCTGTAGGAGTCTGGCAATGTGCAGGGTTTTATGTAAGCACTGTCTGGAATTTGTTAAGTTTTTTCATTCTCTCCTTTGGGTTATACCAAGAGAATTACACCCAGATTCTCCGTTGGAAAATGTGTCATTTGCCAGGTCCCTTTAGATAAGCTGCCTGTTAATATCCAGGGTAAATAAGACATTCTGATATTTTTGGTCAGTTATTGTGACTGTATTGTGGCTACACTTTGCTTAGCATCACATCAGTATAGTAAGAGTGAACCAACAAGAGAAGCACTAGGCAGTAAAGAAATCACACACTCCTCCGTGCAACAGAGGCGTACAGCCTCTCTAAACAAATCTGTAGGACTAGTACTGGGCTAGACCCTGTGGGGTGTTTATGTTCAAGGACAAATGCTGACATTTAAATACCAAATTTAACAGTTAACAGCACAAATTTCCTAAGTGCTTTTCTTCCAGTGTTGGTCTGCAGCCTTCAAAAATCTGAAGCAATGGTATTGAGAAGAAATGGAAAGGGTGATGAGCTAGCTTAACTTCTATGCTGCACTTAAAAAGCCTGGAAATTAATAGTGGTTCTGTTTTTCACCCCATTTTTTTTCTTTTACAGATGTTCACTTATCTGTGGTACTTTACATCACCTAGACAGACAGCTTCAAACTCAAATTTATGTTTATATGAAGGACTAATCGAAATTTTTTGGAAAAGGAGTTCTTTGCAACAGAATCAAAATTAAAACTCAAGAAAGTCAAAATATCTCCCATCTCCCTTCCTCTGCCAGCAGGGACCATCCATAACCTATTTTGACTTTCTGCTTCGCTGATGTTTATACTGGCATGATTTATTTTTTGCCTCACTGTTTGCTGAGAACAAAGAGCCTACAAAGTTTTGGTTATCGTGACCCAGCTGATTCAGGGCAACTCACTGAAGCCACATCACAACCATGGGCACCTGGTTCATAGACACAGTCACAATGTTTAAAACCAACTGAGGGGCTCCTGTGGATACTATAAAATTACTATTTGCTTCATTTATTTTAGATGAAAACAGTATAAAACAGGCTACAAGTAGTAAGCACTTCTTGGCTCTAACACTGGCCAGCACTCTATGTTTCAAGGAAATTCACAAGAAACAGTGCAGAAGCCAGTTAGAGGACAATGCCAAAATTTATGTCCCTAAACAAGTGTATACTCTGACACGGTCAGGCAAACAGCTGAGATGATCAAAATGGCCCCTTGAGACACGACAAACCTTAGTTTAACTACAGCTAAATCCATCTTGCAGTATGAATCCTACAACTCCTAAAATCTTGTCTCAGATACTCAGTGTACATCCCAGATTCCTCCTATAAAGTAGGTAGAGCTCCCACAAACCACAAATATTTTTATGCAAGACTGTGGCTTTCCACTGTGAGATGCAGAGCATATATCTTCTGCTAGAAGTTTCTATGTAACACATACTAGGTGTCAGACTCCAAGTGCCTGAGATAATACAATGAGACAGCTGAGGTCTATAAAAAATCACATATTTAAGGCCTCCTTAAGTCCACTGATTTACTGGGTCTGGTATCACATACAGTAGAAAGAGCAAAAATTAAACATAACGTGTAAAATATAAATAAATGTAAAGGCTTTTTCTTAACAGATGGCATTTTGATAGTGGTTCATGTTCATACTGAGTCAGCAGATGATCCATGCAGCAGGAGAAAACAACAGGATTTTAGGTGTTCTGTTAATGTAGATAGCCAAAAACCCCTCCTATCTCCACAAACCACTTCTCTGTAACGTGAACATAACAAAGCCTGATTTTTGAGCAGTAGTAATCTTTATGCTTCTGTCATATAAATACACAATTCTGAACTAAATATGGTGGTTAACTATATCCAACCACCACTCCCTGTACCCAGCACGTCAATGGTCTACATCATACAGAAATATAAATTTTAGACACCCAGTCTAAAAGTGAACCTGAGTTTTACAACTGTATCACTTGGTTTAATAAAGCATATTGCCTCTCTCAATAAACCTTGCTTGAGCTCAAGACAACAGTGTGATTTAACATGTTTCTCTAATTTTCTATGAATTGTTGTAAAGTTCTTCGATAAAACTCTCTGATTTCTACATTTGTTTCCTTACATATTTGACATGGCTTTCACCATTACAAGTTTCATGGTTTCATCATGCCTTTGTATTTGTGAAAGTAAGAAAACGTGGTTGTTAAACCACAAAAATTGCTAACAGGAGTAACAGGCAGCCAGACTACCAGACTACTCATTCTTCTAATTCTATTTCTGTTGACACATACACACCCTTACTTGCACACACATGTACAAACACATATCTAACCAAAGATATTTGAAACAGACTGTTCTTTTAAAGTAGTCTTCGCAAAGCTAAGACCACATAGTAAGGCAGAGAGGAATCCACATTACCTCTGTGCAACAGATAACATTTTCAAAACAAACTATGCATATTAGTTGCAAAAGTGGCAGGCTGGGAAATCCTATACACAACAAACACCAGCATGCCTCTTTTGTCTCTTTCTACTAAATTTCTCTAAATTTCTGCAAAATAGTGTCAGAACTGACGCCATGATAAATTTGGAATACCCTAGAAATGATCCCATCAGGTTTCTGAGATCCAGCAAATTCCTGCTTCTTCTGTTTGGCAACCAGTCTCAAGTTATAAAGAGCAACAAGCTAACCCTGACTAAAAAACACAACTCACTTCCCCATTATTTGTTACTGAACAACAGCAGGTTGCACCAGAACTGCACAAAGAGGAAGAATGTCACCACACGTAGACAGCTCGTTCTGCACACAAAGGCAGTGAGGGCTGTCTCCTACGCAGTTTTCAAGAACAGAAGACATCATCAGAACTATTGGTTCCCATCTAAAGGCAGACTCTACTACTAGATGCAGAACCAAAACCAGGACATGACCCAGGGCAACTACGTGTGAGAAGCAAAACAAAAATGCGAGCTCTAAGCAATTTAGAAACCTGGTTGGTGGTTTCCCTTTTTTCTGGGTCATTTTTATTTCTTCCAGGCAGTAAGAAACAATTATTGCTCTCTTCAAAATTGTCTTCCCAGAAGATAATTACACAATTTGGCAAGTACCTGATTCTAGATAAAGTTTTTTCTCAGTATGGCAATAGAGACTTTTAGCAGTTGTTTCCCAGAACATCAGAATAGCCAACCAAACCAAAATACACACTCCAGTTAGCACTACCAAGCTGCTTTTTGTGAAGGATTTTTACTGCAGACAGCTTCTGGTGTGAAATATCCACATCAGCTGCCAACTTCAGGCTGACTTGCCCACATAATCATTTCTCTTTCCTCTGCTATAGGGTAGGCTCAGAGAGTCCCTTCAGTGCTCTGTTTCACAGCCGTTACCACCACTTTGGACACACCACCAAGTTATATCCAAACAAGGTTGCTATGCAAATGACAATGCCTATGGCATACATATGTGGAAATTAAACACTACCCAACTTAGTGGAGCAACTGAGAAATGCCCATGTGATAACCAGCAGTCTCAGTCAGTTGTAGGAGTAACCAGCTATGGTTAGTTACCACCCCCTGTATTTAAAGGTCACAGACTTCAGATGCCAGCTTCTCTCTACATCTCTTAGGATTAAAACACTCTGGGAAAAATAGGCTGATTAATTAAATCAAGTCAACTAAACAGAGTGGCATGGAAGTAATGAAAAGAGCTACAACAATGCCCTTTTTGATCTTTCAGAATTTTGTCTGAAATCCAATGTTGCTTTCTTCCCTTCCCCCCACCCTTGGAGTGATTATCTTAAAATATGACTCATAAACCTGAACATCATCCTTTTTCTGACCTCAAAGAACAAATGCAACAGAATGTGACAACTTGTTTAACATACATAAAAGAAAACTGCTTATTTCAGATACCTTCATAACAGGAATTCTCGGAATATGCCTTCTCTTATATAAAGCATCTATTACATTTGTGCTAATAATGAGTTCCACATAAACAATTTGATTTTATCTTTCTCCACTCACTCTACTATTCTTCTTCTAATAACTGTGATTCACCACATCCCTTCTGTATTTGCATTCCCCCAACTAGTTGCTGCAGCACACGAAGGCTGCTCAGCATCATATTTGGTTCATATGCCATAGAGTATGCAGACATCTTACAAGCTTATTATTATCACCCCACAAGTCATTTTACAGAGTGGCTAAACTAGATACAAAATAATTCAAATATCTCAAAACACAAACCAAGATTAGAAATTTTCGTAGCTTAGCTTCTTAGAATTGTTTTATGTTAAGAAGCTATAGGATATATAGACAGCCAGAGAAATGTCCGTTTGCACGTGTGTTTTTATTAAGTTTTGGAAAGCAGTAAAGGGAGTGAATACTAAAGAAACACATGAAAATCACAAGAGAAATTTGTATGTCATCATGAACATCAGGATGGTTTTAGATGTGCCTAGTTACAAAGATTTTGGATCCAAAGCTGGATTTACACCAGTTTAGGAAAGGTTGTGCTCTGCCGTAAAGTCTGAATCATAGCTGGAGAAAATGAGTACTTGATAATACTTTTTTTTCTATTAAAGGTAAATAGAAGACCCATCTGTACACTGTTTCCTAGAATTTGGCAGAAATGGCTCCATGCAAGCTTCTATATAGCTGCTTTCATGAACATGTCACAAAATTTGAAAACATGTAAATATATACTTATATGTGTGCTCCAAACATCAAAACTTAATTAAAATGCAAAAATCATCACTAGGAACTCATTTTTCTTAATATAGTGTTGATTGCAGACTCTGGGATAAAACAGTCAAATTTGTATTATTTTCTTCAGTCAGCAAGGTCTGAAACACTCAAACACAAAGAGCGTGGTACAAACCACACAGTATGAAATCATATCAACTATCTTCAGTGACTTAATCTACACTCTAGCTATGTTTCTAGAGTATTGTAGAATCCCATTTTATCTATATTTGTAGTCACTCATAGCTGTAGTGTTCTCAAAGAGTGTTTGCAAAGCTATGAAAACAGACACACTCAAAACAGTTTCATTCAAACATGCCATCACTGAACTGAGTTGTTTTAGAAAATTGTTTTAGACAAACTAGGAAAAGGCTAAGGGAGTTAATTCCCATTAACTAACAAGAGTTTTTAAACCATTAGAGTGCTGAGATACTGGTAAATGGAATGTCACCCTGACCAGAATGCACTTTTTTTAATACTTCATTTCTGGTGCCAAACCTTTCGCAAGGAAGGCCTCTTAAATCCAGTGGGGGTCAGAAGTTTAGTTTATTCAGCAAGAATAACACTATTAACAGCTACTGCTCTTTCATGTCAACACAGTTAACACCCACACATTCCAACTCTGGTTAATACAGGCCAGTCAAGAAAGATTGGAGTTGCTAAGGGCAGTCATCTCTGCAGGGATATTTTAAAACAGAATTTATACTGTGCTTTAAAAACAATCTAAAAGGATCAATCTACCTTATGAATCTGCTGTAGACATACACAGAGAGAAAGATGGATGGATGAAAGCATATAAAAGCAAGTAAATCTGACTCTCTCTATTGATTTTTGAGAGGACAGTGTAGAGCACTTTGGTGAGGTCTTATATATCACTGCAAAGGACGAAATGCCATTGTGCATACGGTCTGAAGCATGTCAGGATTTATCACGAAGCAATGCACTGCTGTATTCTGTCATCATATCATTTTGTAAATAATCTTGTTTTCACTGTTGAGGAAGGTAGATCACTAAAAATTAAATAATCCTCAAAAGAAATGTAAGAACTATCACAGGAAGATTTTCACACAGCTATAAATGAAAACATCTGCTATTATTAAATGAAAAATTGCAAGAAGTTTAGTGTACACATGCAGTATTTTTAGCAGGAGAAAGCTGGTACTTTAATAATGAGCTTTTGAAAACCAAAATGGAAAAATATGCATATCACAGCATAATCCTCTTCCTACTTACTTTGTTCTAAATCATAGCAAATCAACGTTTAGTGTTCCCCAAAGCTCTCCAGCACTCCTACTCGGACAAATGTCTTCAAAGGATATTAAAGACATCAATCTGGTTTTGATAGCACTTCTTCACCACATGGAACACTTTTCTTCAAGCAAGAAAGCTTTCCTCTTACAGCATATTTTAGATAACCAAAATGCAAAAACAATCACATCAAATTGAATTTTTGCAGGGTCTCTGGGGCCTCTATTGTTATGTAATGGTGGTATTTCTTATCAGCTGAAATATTCAGCTTTCTAAGTTTTCATCTAAACTATTCGTATCTCCACTCCCATCACATAAACAATCCCCTCACGATGTACATTTAAATAGCACAGTTATGCTATTCTGTTAGCAATTTCTTCACATGCTTTTCGTAATATAGCAAGAGGAAACAATTCTATTATTAGCTGGGGTTACATGGTAGGTCATTCGGAAAACACAGTTGCTTTAAATAATAGAAAGACCTGCCATTTGTTTTTAGAACAAAACTCACTAGCTGAGCTGTAAAGCTGTGACTGTCATTGTGTATAACAGTGTCCCAACAGATTAGCAAGCCTTTAGTTAGCACCCAGGCAGATACAGCACAGACCCCCTTGTCAACATATCTCACAGACAAACCTAATGGAAAAAACAATTTACCTTCTTCAGTTTCATGCCACACAATTCCTTCCAAGTTCACGCTGGTCCCAGGCTCACAGGGTCCAAGGCATTCGGGTTCTGTTACTACTCCAACCTCGCAAGTATTTACACCCACTGAACGTGTCCGTACCAAAAGCTGCTCGACTGGTGCTGCAATATTGGATGAAGATGGGGAAAAGTAGGAAGGCAGAATCTGAGGTGTGATACTGCTGGAAATCGGAGGTGGAGGTGCAGGCACTGTAAACAGGGGATCAACCTGAAAACAACAGACAAACTTACTATAATGGTGCTGTGAGAGTTAAAAATATTAAAATAAAAAAATAAAATAAAATAAAATACATAAATAATTTTTTTAAAAAGTAATAGAAAGCCCATTTTGCCAAGACTGCATTTCTTTATGTAGGGATTTGGTGTATCACAAGTAATTTCAGTCTTACGAGTTCCAGTTTTTTGACATTAGCCCAAAAGCTGCACATGAAAAATTAAGTACAAAAATATCTATCATACACGCTAAATAAGGCAACTTGGTAAGTTTCTATTAGACTATTCCCTGTTGTCATAGACTGTTAGTATGAAATAATAAGAAGTTTTTAAAACAAGTATTAAGTTTATTTTTTTCTTGGCACTGACAGAGACTGATTTGTGGATGGAAATTAATTTTGTGAACTGAGAACTTCGTTTTCTATTTAAAGACAAACAGTACAAAGACACAAATGCCAATCTTTCATGTGTATCATAGAGAAATTAGTAGTTGGAACAATTCTAATATCCATATGGCAGCAAATACAATCTCTTGTCATCCAATCATTTAAAATACATTAGGATGACCCACCTAATACCTTACAGATAACATTTAGATCTTTCTACTTGGAATAACAGATGAGGACTTTTACAAGAATCTAGCCAAACAATCTAATTTCTCAGGGTTTCCAAAATGCATATTTAGAAGAATACATCTCGCCAGACAATCAGTCTGTACACAAGACAATTCACAGAGACAACATCTACATGTGAACTGCAGAAGTTATCTCTCCTGTATTACTTTCAATCTGCTCAGTAGCAGATTTTCTGTATAAAGATTTGGCTGAGGGTTTTCAATATTTCACTCAGGCTCTAAGGTCCCTTGTCACATAAAAGACAGCTAGATAAGGATATGAGTGCGCCCAGTCAACTAGCTAAACCACCTGGAACTCGTGTTCATTTGATATCACACGAAGAAATCACTCTTCAACCTAATGATTTTTTTTGAATAGCTGCTTTTTAGCTGCATTGAAATAGATGATCAAATGTCTTCAAGACTATGCTGTTTTTAATTTTGAATGTCATAAGAAGACTCAGCAGAAAAGACATAATGACTCACTGTACATCATCTAGGTTTTGCTCAAATGTATCTTAACTTAGATCAAAGTTAATTTTGCCTTCTTGTAAAGCAAAATGGGGATACAAAGAAAAGGACAGACTAAAAGGTATTATACATGTATCACAGATCAGCTCACTTCATCAAATGGACACTTTCCACAATGAGAAAATAAAATGACAAATCAGGAAGAACTTTTTAAAAATTGTAACAATTGTTACCATTGGCCTTTGTAACAATTCTGTTGCCTTTAGCATTATTCATAGATGCAAAATGAGAGCCAAGGCATTTAATCGTGTGTGCAAGCCTTACGTGTGCTAAAGACTTCTCAATAACGTTGTAAAAATGTTTTGCCTGATCTTTGTATGACCAGCCTGGATTCTGATATCAATTACATTAGACCTAGGCAGGAGAGGGGAAGGACCCATAACCACAATCTCCTCCAAAGTATTCCTCATTTAGAGGGGATTCTTTTTATTTAGAATGAAATCTTCAGGTTAGAGGTAAGTAAAAAAACCCAAACAAACAAACCCAACTAAACCAAACAAAAAACCGGAACAAACAAACAAACCAACAAAAACCAACCAAACAAAAAACCTAAACAAAACATCCACAAAAAACACCATAATACCAAAACCAAAGCAAAACATAAATAATAAAAGCATCCCTAAGGAGTAAAAACCTATTAATACCATCAAAATTCTACTGGTTAAAGTAGAGTTCCTGTGGCATAGAACAATGCACTCAAGCAATGATGTCTTTATTCTTGTCTTTATGCCAACAGAGCTGCAGAGTTAAAGCACAGGCAGGATGCTTTGCAGAGCAGACTTGAATGCACACAGAAAGTCAAATATCAACTGACCCCCAGCAGCAGCTGTTACTTGCAGTATCTAATAGCACACATCACACAAAACCATAACTGTATTCCGTGCGTGGGGAGACACCGATTCCACGCTCTGCAGCTCCTGCTGTCTGATGCCAAGTGGAGGCACACAGTTGGCTGGCACAGAGCCCTGCTCCCTGGCACTGGTTGTGTAATGGTGCTCTGTCAGTGAAATGGGGTCAACGTGTACCCCAGGCACAATTTAGGAGTTCTTAACATACCTTACTTCAAACCAGAAGAGAACTGGGATCAGTAACTGGCAGGTAAATGGAGCCTACCACTTAGGAAAAGCTCAGGCACATCCCATTATAAACCCAAAAAATGCTGTTTGATAGTTTACACGGTGTTCTGTAAAGCTGTGCAAAACCTCCTACTACACATGCAACATCATTCTTCCATAAAACAGACTCATCACAAAAACAGAGGAAAAAGAATCCAAAGTGTTTTTTGCGGTCGTACTAAACTAGACAATGTTTTAAATGAATGTAGACTAAATTGACAGATGTGTTTTCTGGTTTTAAGTATTATAAACAGTGAGGGGGAGCTAACGAAAGCATGGATCTGACAGTGTATCTTATTAAGTTCTTTGTTACAAATATTTGTGCTCAGTTCTGGTTTATTTAGACCGTCTAATAAATGTTCATGTTTTCCACTAGAAACATTCATCCAAGACAAGGCCAAGTAGGGGCACTTGCACTAAATGGGAGTGTTTCTCTGTGAATTAAAACACTAAACCTTTGGCTGAGAAATAAGTGGACACTTACTGTCCCTGAGGTACAAGTTCATTGCACAAGTATGACCCCAGTCACAACAAAAAAATATACTAAGCTTAAACATTGCTCCAGATTTCCATGTTTTAAAATTATCCCGTCTTGCTTGATAATCATAACAGCAGTGCAAAGTGGTGGTTCTTAGAGATCATTGTGGTGACACAATTGTTTTCATGAATTCTCCAAAGGGCACTGATGTAAGCTATTAAAGGCAAAGGGAGGCAGGAAGGCCGCCATCTCCAGTGGAAAAAAAGGCACATAAGACTAACATCTGGTGGTGGCAGTCTGTCAAACTGAGGAAAGTTAATGTCAAGAACAGATGCTCTGCAGTTTCTCACTGTTATTTTTTCATTATTATTCCCAGGTGTTGGTGCATACTGAGCAGTAGCCTTGCTGTTTATCACACAAGAGATTCCAATATGAGACTGAAAATCTAAATCTGAAGAAGGCTATTTACATAGATGCTCTCTTTAGACACACAGTCAAAGGAGTACAAAAAGACAGAAATATTCAAGCAATATTTTCTTCACCTAATTCCAAGAGCTTTTGAGAGCTAATTGGTGACAAAGGCTATAAAGCTTCAGTGTTATTCATGGCAGTTTTCCACAGCCAAGTGTTTGATTGTCTGAGAGCTATGATGCTTAATAGCAGAAAGCTCACAGAAAATGAAGACTGCCTGCCAAGCAATGTAGTCACTGCTCCACGAAACAATCCTTTATCTGAACATTTACCAAAAAAAAAACCAAAACCAAACCAACCAACAAAAAAACCCAAAAAAATCCCCCACAACCTATTTTGGTGGCTGCATAACATTCATCAGCAGGAGGAAGCACACATGGAAGAGAAAGCAAATATCAAATATCATTCTAACAAGAAATAGGCAAAACTTTCTAATAAGGAAGGTTGCCATTCAGTTACTCAGGCACTTCACATGCTGGAATCAAGTTCTGTGTATCAAACCTCACCTTCCTGATTTAATGAAGGTGTGTCTTTGAAGATATATCTCAACAATAACATCGTCCACCGATCTAAGACCGAAGTGGGTCATACACTACTGCAGTGTCATGCACCAGGTGATTTTGAAATGTACATGCCAAAAACCATTTAATCCATCTACTGACACAGCCAGAAGAAAGGCAGAGGAGCAGGTTTCAGGCTAAGTACAAGCCCTTTCGAGAAAGCACTGCTTTTTAAATGGAGGAAAAAAAGAAAAATCTACTGTAAGCATTCCCAGTGGGAATGTCTGCACTAATACAAAGAATGTGAAAAGAAGATCTGAATCTTATTATAGGATCTAACTAAAAAACAAAGCCTGTCCCTTTGCAAACCTAAATCCTCCCTCTAGAAGATAACAACATAAAGACAGAAAGGACTAAGAAACTTCCAACCTTAAAAATTACATTGACAAGTTCTTTAGAGTTATGAATTAATACTTCACAGAATCACTATGTCTGGAAAGAAAAACAGGAAATAAAGGAATTCAGCCCTAATTGGAAATTTTGAGCCCTACAAATTGCTTTCTCTAGATTTTGTGGTGAAAAGGAGACTAGTTTGTTTTTACATAAAGTACACTTGCCTCTTAATTTTCTAAAGCGATGGTGACCCCAGAAAACCTCATTTTAATCTCATGCACAGCATCATAAATCAAAGTAATTTTAATGAAATTAATGTAACTGCTTTGGAAGAAAACAAATATGGGAGAATGTGACATGAGAAAAATGTCTGTGTGCTCAGAAGCACGTCTGCACTTCCAGACATCTCACTGAACTTTAACTCTCCTCTTGCTACAAACCTTCCCCACAGAGAACTTACATATCCAAAACCTAAAGCCATTCCTTCATATTCTACCACGAGACAGGAATTACCACTATGAAGAATCTCCATTTTGTCTGAAAGATCTCATTTTAATCTCAGTTCAGTATTTCTTGCCTATAAATCATATCAGAGGCCAACTCAGAAGCACTGTGACATCATGCTTAACAGAACCGATACTTTGTCTTCTTCAAATGTTCTACACCAAATTGTTGCGGGGGGATGGGGAAAAAAGGTCAGTGCCATAAAGGACAGCATAGAAATAAAAAATACAGTAAGACATGGATGTAGTAAGGAATTTCTGCCATAGGACAGACATATCTATTACATGCCTTACAATCAAAGCTCAGGAAGATCAGAGGTACTACAAAAATTACTTATTTTGGTCAACTTAGTTGAGAATCACAAAAACTTAAAGATAAAAGAACGACAAAGATGATTCAAACTGCCTAAATTTCATCCAAATTTCACACTTTGAAACCTTTGTTTAAGAATAATATTTTAAAAAAAACCGCTTATGTTTTACAAATATTGTACCATGAAAAAGAAACCTGATGCATAATTGTGTTGAACTGAGTAACACATGTAGCATCTACTTGCAGTTTCCAAGTATTTCCTACTCTTAAAATTAACTTCTCCACTTCAATCAACTGAGTAGTTGGAGAGAACAAAGAGACATTAACAGAACTGACACTTTTTTTCCTAGTAAAGCAGCAAATCACATCTGGAATGATTTCACTATTCTGAAGAGTTGCTATTAGGCAAAAAAAAAAAAAATCCACTTAAAACTCTTGCTCTGCTACTAAACTTTCAATACAGGGAACAAGGAAAAAAAGTCCCCCTTGCACCCAAAATATTCTTTGCCACTCCCACCAGCTGCGTTAACCAGCACACGGAGTTCTGCAAACTCATCTTTTGACAGTTGCATGTTCTTTTTACATGATGACCTCCAGAACCCCTCAGACCTTATGTGACTATGTGACATTACGTATCTGCAGCACTTCTACAGACATGATAATGCTAGTATTTTATTTTTAGAACAGTATTAATGAAGATGATGATGAAAAGTCAAAGTTCTGAGCAAGGTCTAATGCAGCACGACAGTGCTGAACAACAAGCAAGGAAACATCCTTGTCCTCTCTTGGATCTCCTATTCTAGCTCAGATGATTGGGATTTCCCAAGCCATTCACCCATTTTACTGTGAGAAAGATTAGCATTTGACAGCTGCCAGTGACATCCTTCTGCCAAGACTGTGTCTGTGAAAAATTGTACATCAACTCTAATGCTTGGCAGAGTCCTGGGAGGATGCCCAGATCACCACCTGCAAATTTCTTGCAGAGACATTTCTCCTCATTCAGCCTATGTAAATCACATTTGTTGAGATAACTGTCTCTAGAACATCTTTCTGCACTGAATCTTGATTTCTCCTGGTCAGCTCTTCAACCAGCACTTCCAAACTTCTCATCAGTCTGCCACTATGCTTTGCTAAGCTTTAATACAAAACGAACAAGTACTAAAATTCACTCAAGATACCTATCCTGTGTAGAGAGGTACACTGTTCCACAATCAAGAAAGTAATTATTCTGAATAGTTAAGAAAGAAATTTCTCTGGATTGTCTGGGTCTAGATAGAAACTGCATAACGATGTCCAGTATTTGTCAGTGTCATGCAACTGAATATGGTAAAAAACAAGACATGTCCATTTCCTGGTGAGGGTTAGATACTGCTTTATTAAGTTATATGAGCCTTTAGAAGCTTTTCATTTTAAAGAAAAAAAAATTCATTTTAACAATGGCAATCACTTCTTTTTATTCTGCAGTTTCTGCTACACTCAACCTTTCAGGGTTCTGAGCCTGAAAATAGATTTGGTATTTGCTTACATAGATCTCACAGCATTATAAATAAGTATTATCCTTTGTTTCTTGTTCCTTTGTTCCTATGTTTATTTCTAACATGTGAGACTTCAATCTGAGAAAGAAAGTGTGGTTGCTCTATGACAGATCAAGACTCCAACAGACCAGGGAAAATTTTCTCATTCTTGATTGTACATATGAAGATAATGTTTAATTTGATTGAATCAGCATTTAACTGCTCTATTGCAAATTTTCATTCTTAATGTCCAAACATATCATAACCCCATGACTCCATAGCAGAAGTTCTCCACTTCCAAAAGATGGTTTCAGGTAGCTGATGATGCGACCACAGTCTGATGGAAGAGCTGCCATTTCAGCCATTCTGGAGTACAGGAACATAAGACATTCAATAAAAATTGTGAGTTTTTCCAGGACTCCAGTAAAATGTATAATAAAGTGGCAACAAAACTCAGAAGAGAAATGGCTTTTTTTGTACTTTTTTGACTTTCTGCATGTCAGTAGCCCACTGTTGCCTTTTACCCATTTGCTGACCACTCACTTTGAGAGTGCAAAGTTGCATACATTATGACTGAGGCTGTTGCTTCCTGAATTCAATAAATTTTTGTTGAGAAAAATTGTCTAAACTAATAACTTCTCTTCCAAAAGTTTGTGAAAGACCTTCTACAATCCTCAGGAACAGAACTGAAGTTCCTTGATGGCCTGTGTATACCAAAAGCTTTAACGGGCCTGACTACATTCTTATGGATGGCATTTTTAGCATGTTCTGAAAACTGAGCATTTGACTTAATGGCCCCCTATTTATTGGTGTCTACGGACCCTAAAATTTTTAATTTAAAAAGCCCGTAGGCTTTTTAGGCAAGACATGTGGGTCTTTGACTAATATATTCCTATATTATTGCCTTAGAGGTCTCTTTGTGCTTTTTGATAGGGTGTAGGAGCCGTATCAGTTAGGTGTTTTTCTGTATTCCTTCGACCTTAAATATTCACAGTATTAGCTACAAACACTACCAAGTGTAGGATATTGTGTCCTAATTTTATTTAAAGAACAAGACAGTATTATTACTTTCAGGAAGGGGACATACATATTCATGATTTTTCAGCAAGTCAATAAAGGAAAAACTTTAAAATGACCTTTCAGCTTTCCTTCTCACCGTGACAGTTCAAGTGAAAAAAAAAAAGAGTTGAGGTGTTATTGTTTAGCTCTCCTTGAAATTACCCACTGTTGGACATCTAGTTAAAATCTTTATTCTCAAATACAGTTTGATCTATTTACAGTGTCTTCAGGAAAGACAATTTATGACAAGTTCTTTTTTTTCTCCCAGCTGGTGTACCCTTTCACTGGTATAAATCCAGAGTAGGTCCACTGAAGCATAACTGTGGGCAGTGCCTGGACTGTAGTGGCTGTTTTACCAGGGAGAAAAGTAGATGGTATTTCAAATAAGAGCTCTAAAAAAATTCCGAAAATAATGTACAGTAAAGATTTTTTAAAGGAAAATAATCCTTGAGAGGAGGAAGCCACTAATATCTGTTCCCTCTGAATTATTGTGCCAATTATGGTGCCGGTTTCTGACACGAAGTGTCCAATAACCCTTAACAATGAGACTGAAGGATTAATCTTACAGTATGAAGGCAAATACAAGAACCAGAATCAGCAAGAAAGACCTTTCAAAATTTGCTTACCTACGTGCCTCAACTCTGAGGCCAATCAGTTTGGGCAGAGAGAAGAAACCCAGATTTAGTGTTCTCTCAGTTCTTTTTCGTGAGAGAGAGCCTCTACACTATCAGCACCAAGTTATCTGATTACAGGTTACCCAACAGACAGACAAATCTTGTCCTTTCAGTGACTCAGAATTCAGGTCACCTTGAGATCTCTGTTTTCATGTCTCTATCTCAACAACATTTTTACCTATTGATTTTGCCTTAGTACCTTAAGATCCTTGTTAGCATGCTCTCTAGGAACCCAAACACAGACAGAAGTTTGTATTTGAAAAGTTTTAGTAAGGATTTTTCATTCCTATCCTGCTGAAAAAGAAGAGAGGCATGCAAAGGACCCAATTTCACCCAGAAAATCCCAGACACCATTGTTGAAATACCTTGTGTTTCCATATGTCCTTTCTTATACTCTCATAGGCTATTTTTATAGTGTAACAGTGTGATCAACACCCACTGCAAATGAAGCTCCCTTTCTGTTCAAATAAAGCAAAAGAAGTTAACAGTCCAAGTATTCCACTTTTCATGTGTTATATTTATATTCTCCTGTTACTTGCACCTTTTAGGATGATCTTCCCTAACTGTGCATATCCTTTCTATTCTACCCACTGCATAATAAGCTTAAAACAAAGACAAACAAAAAGAAACATTTTTGAATGTTTGGTAGAAATTCAAATATCTTGCTCATAAAAATAAACCTAATCTAAGCTGTCACAAAATCATGAAATGGCTCTGGCCGTTGTATCAAACTATATAGACATGTACAGACCCTTTGAAGAAATGAAACTGCACTTTATCAAGTGTGATTTATAAGCAACACTGATTTAGCTGGGAGATAACACTGCTGTCTAATCATTAGTAGTCAGACAACAGCCATGTGAACACATCAATTATGGGCCACTGCCAAAAGCCCTTGAGATCCCAGAGATTAACAGCCAATCCTCTGTTTTACAAGCTCACATCAAAAAGAATATTAATAAGAGGAGGGGCGATGTGAAAGCTTGTCAGAGTAACTCACGCACTAAAACAAGGCATTTTTCCCTTTGCTCTGCCTTGAACTGGTCCATGAAAAAAGATGGCATTAGCTACAAAGCATGAAGCTGCCAATTTCTCAGAAAATGTTTTTCATTAACATATGGGAAGTTGTGAAAGGCTGGAAAAGCTCTATTTGGTGGACAAAGACAACAAGCTCTGTGTGTTCCTTTCCTGAATGTATCAATCTTGCAACTATTATTCAGATATTTGGAAATGAACATCTGTACACAGAAGTGTTTGATGACTTTTCTCATCCTCAAAACCAGATCTATTTACCATTATAGACAAATTAGCCAGACTTCAAGGCATCCATTTACTCTGTATTGCTAATGACTTTGAAAAACTGAAGTAGAAATACTACCAACCCGTTTTCAGGTTTATTCATGTCTTCAAACATGTAGGAGGGAAAAAATCCTCAATTATGCCTTTCTTATTGACTTTCTATGGAGTGTGGCTGACTAGAGGTTTACTCTTCCTGCATATAAATGAATGGAAACAAGCCAAGAATGTAACTCCAAAGGGAACAGTTATTCCTCTGTACAAAAGTAAACATGCCTATAAAGATGGACCTCAAACAACTTGTTGCTGACATTTTAAATGCAGCACTTTTAGCTGGATGGTTTAGTCCCATCACTGTCTGCTCTCTCTGGACTCTACTCAAGGGTCTAAAAATAGAGAGGTTTCACAGCACGGCTGCAAACAACCTGAATCCAATCCTACCAATACTGTGCATTTAAGGGAGGAGAGAATTTATTTGTGGGGATTTTCCAGAGCTACCTTTATAAAAGCTATCTCAGTTACTGCCAGTAATTAACCTCTGAGCAAAGAGGAAGCAAGAAGCAGGAACCTTTTAGACTCTTGACTGTCCCAGAGCCAGTAGCTTTAGGCACAGCTCCAGAATACATATTCTGTTCTGACATGAACCAATTTTCAAAGTTCCCACTTTGCTGTGGTCTTCCAGACAATAACACCCTTCACTTTTCTTACCTGGAGTACCACACATCTCATATCCTACTTCAGCACAGCATACTGTTAGTCAAACTGACACAGCCAAGAGGCACATAAATGCACCAAGTATGTCAAGCAACAGATTCATATGGTGGAACTCCTCCTTTAGTAAACAGCTGGGCTAAAGAGGTATCAGTCCCAGACTGTTTGTTCAGGCAGCCACGGCAATGCTATCTTCCACAGCTTTACTGCTCCACGGACACCTGTAATGACAATTTTAACTAAGGGTACAGTCTTGCAGCAGTTCTTGTGCCTCTCCATCTGAACCTGTAGACAACTCGGATCTGACCTAAATCTCACAACTTGTCTCACGCTTTTGGTGGTATTCATCTTGACATGTCAGTTCCTTGTACAAGGTCCATGAGAAAGTGTGGCTGTGACAGCTCAGTCTGAAATCAGCTTCTGCAGAGGTGGAACCACAGCTTCCGTATGAGCTTTGCACCAAAGGGGACAGAACCCTCTCCCACAATCACTCTGTCTGCACATGCAGATGGCAACTGCTGCTAGAGAAATATAACATCCTAAACTCACTTGATTAAGCATCGCTGAGCTTAATCACATAGCTTAATACTGTGTGTGAGTCCCTTGCTCACTCACGTTTACTCTTATTTTCCCACAGCAAAAGCAATGCCTGGAACACAAAAGGTCCTTAAAGATAGATCACCTGTAGCTTAATGGCTGACACAATTTTAGAAATATATTTTATCTTGACCTAGACGTGTTTTTGGAATACATCTGTTTTAAAAAATGATCTCTGATATATACCCAAAAAAGAATACCATGCTATGAGCCTCACCCTAAAACATCGCAAGATTTTAATTTCCATGTGTTCCCTCTTTCTGTCATTCTATGACAACTAGTGATCTTGCAATTCAATTGCTTAAAAGCTAACCTGGGGAAACATTCATCAGGCAGATCTCTTCCAAAGCAATAACTTTATAAGCACAGCATTAAAACAAGAAAGTGATTCAACCATTGTATAGCTGACAATGACCAAAAAAAAAAAAAGATTCAAAGAAGTTAAATTTCTTAAGAGGCCATGTTTTTGTTAAGCTGGCCGAGACAGTAAATTTGTTTTCCAAGCATTCTCTAACATTGTTTTCAAATTTGAATGAACTAACACAAACTAATACCAAATGTTGAAGTTAATGCGCCAAGTGACATGAGTTAAGTTTGACAGGAGTGGCCTCCCAGTATCTAGCAAATTAAAAAGACACTGTTTATCTATTTTTAGACCCTTCCAAAAGGGCCAAGACTTCCTAAATTTCCAGCTCAAATACATCATTTTCAGAAAGCAGTCCATGAGCAGTCTGTGTACAAAAATCTAGGAATTTTTAGATGTCTCATGCCAGGCAATTAGATCTCTTAAATGGTCACTGAAAATGTTAAGAACATAAACAACTAACACAGCATCTGGATCAATGGGATCATACCAGAAAAGCAGAGACTTTAGGTGACTGCAACGACTTGTGTATTGGCTCTTACTATGCCTCCTAAGTCACTACCAATAAACACAGGACAAAAGAGCAAGTGAAAAGAAACCCTTTTATAAAGTGGAGGGCAGTAGTTAAATCAATTAAGTTATTTTTGTGGTAGTCCTGTACAAAGTGCTCTGCAGGTTCTACATGGCACCACTCTCAAGGAAGTGTCAAAACAGTAGAGACAGGAGTGCTGTAAAACAGGGAATGCATTAGAATAGAATAATTGGACAACAGCCCTAATACAGAGCTCCTCAGGATGCACAGCAGCATAATCTTTATTCCAAGCAACATTGGTTCATTTTTAAATTTACTATTAGAAAGGTTTTCAGCACTAAGTGTGTCAAGCTCTAAACACTTATTTGCTTTAAGACAGTGTTAATGAGTTGGCTAATCACACGCTTTTATAGTTCTATAATGTACTGTGCTGTAAAAATTAAATCAGTGTTTATTACACCTCTGCTGCCTTTCCTTTCCTTCTCATTGGACTGACTTTTGGATGGATTAAATGGATTAAAGCAAGCACTGTACTACAAAAAAATACAAAAAAGCATTGGCTGACAACAGTTCTCAGTATGTATGTAAACAGTATTTTAGGTCAAAGCCTACCTGCGAACAAAGTAATTAAAATCACTACTTTCAGATACTGAAATTAAGGACATGTTTGTTTTTCAATTTTGAGGGAGCTGCTTTGTTTTTATTTGCTTCTGGAATTTCCCTCCTCTTGGACATTAAAACCAACCTGCTCAGTATTCCCTTCCCTATCTCAAATACAAAAGGCAAAATATAACAGAGTTTGTATTTTTGCAATATTACACATTTTTGCAAATTCTCTTTGATGTCAACAGTGTTTATGTGACAGACCTTGATACTGTACTGTCTAAACCGCATTGAGGACAAAGCTTCCTTTATCACTGGAGAATCAATATGAATAATGGCCAGCCAGAAAAGACTGGATCAAAGATACTGGAAGATGCATTGCTTGTTTGAAGATAAAGAAGGCACACATACACACAAGCACACACACACACACACACACAGACACTGGAAAAATTATACACCCAAGATACAGAGGTAGAATTAGTGGATCACTGAATACAAGCAAAGAACTTCATACACATTCCTACATTTCAACCTAACTTTTCTATAGAGAAAAAATGGCAAAAAGAATTGGATAAACACAAGCTTCTTTGATCTGAATAGGTATAATATAGAAAGTTCTCCTCTCTTACATAGCCAAGAAATATTTAAGCTACCCCAGACTGGATTAATTCGAGTATCTCCTGGAGACTGACCACTTGCTTTCGATATTGTTTATAATTAGAAGGGAATGATAATGCATTTTATTAAAATTAGTGTCACAGTAGTTGAAGTCTGATGAGTATTTGTTTACTGCTTCATAGAACAAACACAGTATCTGTTGTTCTGCCCCCAAACAAGTGAAAATTATTTTGCATTTCCAAATCATGGTAAAGAGTCTGATGATAATACAGAAATGGATACAATCATGCATTGCACTATGGCATGGCACGGCTAATTTTCATGCCATAATGTCAGAACTCGTTTTGTGGTCTCAAAACCTAGGAGTTCTGAAATCACAGACACATTTGGTTTGGACTGTATGTAGATTCTAAAAGCCACTTTTGAAGGAAATATTCAGTATGGAAATGCATTGACCATTTTCAATAACTCTACGGTCTCGCCATCTCAATTTCACTGACTATAAAATGAAGATGGCATTTTCCCCCCACTACTTCCTTTTCTCAGTGTATTGCAAAGCTCATGGCCAGACTGTGTACTTTATTTAATTAGAACTTAAACCCCAGAACTGATGCCAGATTTTCAAGATAGCTCACAAACCAAAACAAGGGGCCAGATGTTCAAAAGGACAAAGTACACTGGGTGCATGAGTTACCCATCAGATCCTCATAATGGCAAAAGTACGTGTTAGCCTATTCAAAAAAATTTTGCCAAAGTTGTAGGTGTTAACCACATTAAAAACCTACCTTTCATAAATGAAGTCATAATGCCTCCAAGTGCAGTTTGGTCCTTGGAAGAAGAGTGAAATAACCATGTCTTGAAATATTTAGACCAAATTCCACTTTTCATTCACAAAAAATGAATATTGTGCTTAAATTTTCCTCTGTTTGAGGGCAATTTTAGGGGCAAGCAAGAGACTGTTTCTTGACTTGTTTTTTTCCTTAAAAACCACACAGGAAAAAATCGAGTTTTTTTCATTCAGTTTGGTTTTTTGCACGTGTTTATTCTAAACAAAATGAAGAAAAGACAACTAAAACTGGAAGAGGATAGGATGCCAGTGGATAACTGATAAATTATGCTGTGTTTCCTTCTGCCACACACAAGCTTTCAGCTTAGTCCAATACATCACACAAGCACAAGGGAGGAGGATGTATTGGATTTTTCTGCTACACTCACATTTGCATGAGAAGGAGCAGTCAAACGAAAATTAAGCACTTAAACAGCTTAAAAAAAGCACTGGTCCAGAATACTGTACTTCAATAAAACATTCATTGTTATTCAATGCTTGGCAAATGACATTGCCATCACATTCTAGTAGAAGAACCGTGAAGAATAAATGCTATCTGAAAAAGAGGCTTGTACTTATGCAGCGCTAATGACCATCTAAAAGAGCGATTCTGCATGGTTACATCCTCTTTGAGATTCACAGCTGCAGCTTCACAAGAGCAGCCATACATCATAATCTGCAGCCATTTTAGGCTACCCCTGTGCTTTGGAGAGCAATATGGGAACTAAGGCACTGCTAATCTGTAAAGGTCCAATAAAAAAAAAAATTTTATTCAGCGGTGATGAGTGAGTGCGATGACCCACCTTCCCCTTAAGGGTGGGTCATCACACTGAGGAGGAGGTGGTATTTAAATTTTAATACTGACAACGCCCTTAACTGTAACAGCAGTGACACACAGGGAAAAGATTTCCACATTTAGTTTCACTAGAGAGAAAACACACTCATTATTAGATTTTGATTTCTAATTCAATATAACAGTGGCACGGAGTAGCACACAAGCCGTTCTTTTAAAAGGTCAGATAATTGTATTTTAAGGTTATAACACTCACGTTTTAATTAATGTGAAGAATTTGCTTATTGAACAACATGCTGATCCTATAAACATAATTAATTAACTGAGATACAGGAAGATGTTAACTTTTCAGGAAGTTAACAGCTTGGGACCAAACATTATGTCACCGTACTTTGAAACAGTTTGATAATCAAAGGCTACATCCACTAGATTAATCACAGATTTTGTGGGCAAACCAGACAGCCTCCCTTTCTCTATGCTCAAAATTTGCAGCCACACTCATCCCACCGAAATCTTTTCTCCAATTATGCACACTTCTTTAAGCTTAGTTTTATCGAAGTAACTATGGCTCTCTGCACAATACATAGCTTATAAAACAACCCTCCGGATCTTTAATTAGGCTAGACGAAGGAAAACAGTCTGGAAACTACTGTCATTACTAGGCTTGCTTGCCTAACACATTAAATACCTTTGTCTCTACAACTACTTAAAGCGCATTTCTCAGGTCAGGTCAATCAAGCTAGCCCTCCACTGCCCTGTAAACGGCATCTGTCATCATCCTAGTACCTCCCACATATCTGTATGTAAAAATTTGGAGGAGGAAGCTCTGGAAGAAATGGGGCTGGTTCCAATTTGAGCAGTTAAGAGCTCAACCAGAGGGTAACTGTAACCAGGAAAGACAGTGTTTTGATTTCAGCCTTCAGGACTTACACAGTCAATATATATCTCTTGTGTTTCTTAGGCTTCTCTTGACGAGATGAAAGTAGCTCGAAATCCAAGTAACTACACACGTAAGCATCAATATGGAAATGCTGGCATACTGAAGAAAAAACTAACTCTACAGCAATTAGTGCCATAGCCTTTTCTGCGCTTTGAAAACACATCTAACAGGTAGGAACTTACAAATGTTTGTTCATTTATAATGGTTACTGAGAAGCTACATTTCAGCATTAAACAAAGCACCATCAACAGTATCTGGCCCAGGCCACAGAGGGACAAAGAAGCCAAGAGTCATTTTTGTGCTACAACTTCAAGTGGACAACACATTTAGTGGAGAGACTGGCTTTCCCTTGCCAAAGGCTTACACTCATTTGCTTCCTTTTCCTTTACAAAGAGGTGATTTCTAACTTCCTCATCGCTGAATATCTTATAGAAAGCTACCTAATGTGTATCAAATGCAGAGGAAAATGCACATAAACACAGAATCTGTCAAATTGCATTACTTGCACCAGGAATTGTATGCTTACCTATTTCCATAGGTTATCATAAACTAATTCATTGGGTACACAAGACAATCGACAGACCAATGGAGGAGCAAAAGCCTATTAAACATAAAGATGAGGCTGTTCCTATCTCGCATCAGCTACAGGAGATGTTTTCCAAAGTCTGGTGGTGTGAAAACAGTGGCCAAAAACAAAACAAAACAAACAAAAACCAAATCAAAACAAACGCCAAACAAACAACCCCTCAAAAAACAAAAACAAAACAAACCAACAAGAAAACCCCACCAAAATCTCAAAACAAACTCCTCATGACCAGATAACAGATGTTGTTCAATCTCTACCCCTGCCCCAATCTCACTCCAAANGAAGAACTTAAGTGTGAATTTTCATCTTATCTAAGTGAGCTTCATTTATATCAAGTTCATTTATACCCACAACTCAGTTCCAACTCCGACTATTATGCCCGAAAAATCTGTCCTTCTAGCTATCTGTGATATTCTTCCTAGTTAAATCCAGAACACCTAGCCATCAGATAGGCAGATAAGAATTTCAAATGTTGCTAAAGAGATGTTGCTAAAGAGATGGAGAGTTCCAAAGCAGGACAGCAAACGGAGACAGGGATTTCAGCAATTAGGTTTCTACAAGGACTGTCCCTTCGGGTTAATGAAAGCTTTTAAAAAAGGAAAGCCCTGACAAAGTGTTCCAGATACACAGCTTACCCACGAGACTTCTGTACATTTTTGTGGTTTCACAACACATTTTCCTATTAATTTGGAAATACTTCTCTCTCCTCAGTAACCAGATGATAAGTTCACAGAAACAACAGGGGAGACAGACACAGTACACCATGGAACCAGAGACTTGACTTCATATACAATCTGCAAAATGAACAGGGGAGTCTTGAGGAAACTTTTCTTCTTATATTTCGCCTCTTCTACTAACACTGAATGTGCAATAAGATGGGAAAAATATTAAAAGGCACTACAATGTACAAGGAACAAAAGTAACTCACAAATTCAAGAAGAAGTCTGAATAATCATTCATCTTGTGGGAAAGAGGAGAAAGAATTATACATAAAGTAGTGATGGCTTTCATGAAGAAAGCACACAATGTAATGCTTACTTTTTAAATAAATTGCTCTGTTTATCCAAGAGATTCCAAATAACAGTCTAAATGCCCTAATAAACTCAATAGACTTAGGTTGCAGTCTCATATCCTTTTACAGCTGAGGTAAACAGAAATGAGGGTATCAAAGCTAGGTACTCATCACCAGCCCCACCACACCTATTCTGGAGATCACTGCCTTTCCCTTCACATTGTCTGTGTACCCTCCCCTATCACCCCAGTCAACTTGGACACCAGGTTAGAAAAGGCACACTACTGGGGATCACCTGGACCTTTTTTTTGAATCAGGCTAGGGGATGTTCCACCTTGTAGAAATACTCCTCAGTGATATGTATTGATAGTATTCTGGGTAGATGCTGTTAGAATCCCACATGGGATTACAGCTCAAGCTTCATTTTCAGAAACCTAACAAAACTGTTTCACTGATACGTGCAGGCTGAGGCATGCTCTGGTCATCAGCTTCCAGTTCTGTCCTGGCACTGCTTCATTCCTACCCACGTCACAGACACAGCTTCACTGCTTATCCACCTGCAAACACCAGGGTACAGCCATGACCTATGCAGACACTCTTTTGCATGAGTACTGTGCAAAACCTTTTGTGGGAGAACTGAGCAAAAACATGACTTTTTGTATCCAGAAGTGAAGAAAACAAGATTTACCATAGCCCACTTCCACAGTGGAAATACCAGATTGAAGAATTTTGGTAGTGCTGTAAGAGGAGCTGGTCTTGGATATACTGGTTCCTTTAAGTGCAGCCTAACTTAAATCAAACCAAAGGAAATATGTTTTCCTATTCTAAAGACATGTAATGATGCTTTGCTCTCTCACCCCAAACCAACAAATGCAGTAATTCAACTCTAAAGTGGGCTACAAGTTTAATTTTAAATAAAGCCGCAATTTAAAAGAAGATTCACTTGACCTCTAAGTAGTATTTCCTCCCTGCTCATAGCCTGGTCTGTTAGCCAGTCATTACAAATTTAGTAACGACTAAAACAAGTTAGTCTAATTACTTGACAAACCTGGTATACTGACTTTCGGCTTCGAGGCTTCCAGATTAAATGACCTTCTGTAAGTCAAAACACTAAAAATATTGGAAGTACAGGAATGAACCACAAAAGCATCACACTCCTCATCCGTGGAGCTGATTTTTATTCACAAAAGCAAACTCAGTGACTCATTGTGCAACAGTGGCAAGCCAAACTGGACAGAGAAAACTGCTCTGACCTCTATACTTCTCAAAGGCTTGTCCCCTGCAAAATACTGAAATCTGTACACCAGATTTACACCACTCGCTCTCCATTCAATTCTGAAAGTAGTATTATATTAGCATGGCTCTTCCTGAAAGAATTAAAAGTTGATAAAAATAATTATAAGAATAAGAGCTCTTATGACACCATAAATATTATCCAGTGCTATTGTTATCCTAATGAACTAAAGTGTCAGCAACTCCTTTTTTCTCAGACTTTTACCAGCCCCTTGGCTTCCAGTACAAGAACAACAACAACAAAAAGGTAAAACAAATTTCTATCAAAAGTAAAACAAATTTCTATCAAATTTCCCCAAATCCTGAGTTTAAATTATTTCTTTGTCTAATTGTTGATTTAGAATGCAAATTTCCTTTTGAATTTACTGAGACTCACATTGAGGCCAACATTGCTTAATCATTGGTTTTTACTCTACCAAGGATACAAACAAGTTTATTAAGTCCACCAAGCATTTGGTAAAGTATTAGTGATAAAGAAAAGTATGGTCCTACTTCACTACACGGATCAATGAAAGACTTACCCTGGAGTGAATTTGTCTGCTGGTAGTTAAGCCTCAGATACATACCCACAAAAAAAGAGTAATTTTGTTTTGAAAAATTATGAAACTTCACTTGTTATTTCAATGTTATAATTTTTAACTTGCAGTCTGAAGACCAACTGTGTATCTGTTAGAAGCAGTAATAACAAGGAAATTATATATATGTAAGTAGAAGCAAATATTACTACCATTTCACATTAAAATTTCCTACTGCAACTTTCTTATTACAAACTAGTTTTATAGTTCTGCCAGTCACATTATACAGGTTTTAAAGTACGGTGTGAACAAAATCACAATACCACACACATAATGTAAAGTTCTTTAATAGGCACTAAGAACACTGCTTTCAATCACTTCAACGATGTCAATGCTCATTTTACCAAACAGATATCAGATAACAGCCTGGTTTAATGTTCCCACAGACACAGTCCTTTCAGAGACTAGGGAGAACACAAAAGGGCATAAACATACACAAATATGTTTATAATTAGTCTGCATATAAAAGACACAATTCTTACATAACATGCACAGCGGCATTCTTCTTGCAGAGATATCAGTGCTCATATTGCTGCTCATTTTGAAGCAATCGGCCTCTGTGCCTAAACGGGATGGGTGAAGTGGCCTGTAACTAGGGAATAAAGCAGCTAGGAGCACTTTTCCGTGCACTATCTCTCATTCTTGTGACCAGGAAATGCAGCAGAAGCTAAATCTAAAAAAAGCAACGCTATTAAGAATATTTTTCTTGAGGCTGCTACTTAGTAGACTCTAGTTTGAGGGAGATATATTCTTAATAGCACAACCTACTGGCAACCGACACTACATTTGTTCATATATAAGCAGAGCGCAACATTTTATATCACACCAGTGCAGTTCAATCAAGCAATATGTAAAGAAACAATGCACAGCATTGCCAAGCACTTAAAAGGTCACACCTGAAGCTTATTAACTTTTTCCTTGTCCCATTACAAAAATTACACAGTACAATCACACACTAAAAACTTTCCTGTTCTTATACTGGATTTCAAATAAGAACAACTGACAAGGTATTTTTTTCATGTGTCTTTCCATTTTTCTTTACACAAACTTGCCACTAGCCAAAGGGATAAAATGTCCATTTTATAATAAGTTAAGGGGATCAAACTAAAAATGTATTTTATTACTACAGATGACCAGACACAACTTACAGAACTCAGCTATGTCTACTCTTTTTCCCATGTAAACTACTACAGCCACTTAAGATGGGAAATGGAATAGTTGTTTCACACATGCCAAACATATTCTTCTTCTTATGGTTTATAATCTGATCAAATCAAAGCCTATTTCCACACAAATAATCATGATATGTCTTCTCAGAAGGCTTTGGCTAACAAGATACCAACAGCAAGGATGTTCTGTAAAATAAAACGTTCTATTTTCCATGACCTATGGACCTATTTCCTTATTCAGACTTTGTAAATTCATTTTCACAGCAGTGATGAAGAGAAGAAGTCACAGAAAATTCACCTCAGAAAGTAAGAATTTTGAAAGGCTATAAATTACTGAAAAAGTGAGTTTTAACTGAAGAAGCTTAAACAACATTTACTGCAGAGGTTACTCCATTTCTGCTATAATGCTTTCTTGGCTTTGATCTTTAAACCAATGACTCATGAAAATGATATCTTCAAATTTACAGGCCACCAGTAAGTGGGTCTTTAAAAAAATGTTGTACAACAATAAAGCAGGAACCACAAGCACTTCTCAACCATTTGAACTGTCAACTAATTAATTACGATACTGAAACAAACGCCTATTAAAAAAACCTTGCTCTTAAAAAGGAGAGAGGAGAAAAAGCGAGAGGGGAAAAAAAGGGGGGTAGGCAGTTCCAGTGAGCAAACCAAACGGCATATTGGGAAGAGAGGTTCAAGAAAATGTATTATGTTTGCTCAAATTAACAGCAGCATTTCTCCCCCACCCCATTCAAAAGGAAAACAAAATAGGGCAGCTCTTCTTGCCTCGACTGGTGCCCCTTAGCTGGAAGCAACTCCAGTTGTCAGGTTCCTGTCAGCACTAAGTGCACCAACACTTCCCTTCTCCCACTCTTTTGTTCCTACTTAATATGTGTGGTTTGTTCAGCAGTCTTTGCTGTTAAACACTTCATTTTTTCCCTGCCTCCTCTGCTTTAGGAGGAGGCAAAAATAGCAGGACTTAGGCACAAAATATAAAGCTCATTTCCTGTACCTCAGTGCCTCATTCTTTCACCTCCTTGTCCATAGGATTTAGCTACCAAATAGGTCTTAATCTGTAAACAAATGATTTGCTCTACAATTAAGCCATTCACTTATTTTTTTTTTTCCCCCTCTCTTTCTTCGGCTGCTTGGCTGCTGTCCAGTGTGGAGGCTCATAGGTTCTTCTATTATTTAGTGCTGGTTAAAAGGCAATAAGCTCATTTAGAGTTTATAAAACTATAAGCTATCAACAAAAGCATTTAATGCTTCTTTGAAGCACTGTGATTCTTGCCTGAAAAATTAATAATTTGTGGTTGCATGTTTATCTGTGTGTACACATAGATGTGGATGATGTGTGGGGCTGTTTTTTCGTGTACCGGCCTGGTTATTCACTCTGCATGTCTTTAAAAAGTCAGTTATTGTAAGCTACAAATACATGCATTTCACTTGAATTTTAATTGACTGTGTACTTTTTTATCAACAACTGACAATCACAGGAACTGTGATTCACCATGGCTATAAAGCTGAACCTCAAATACTTTGATGTTGTTTGAGAAAAAAAATGCCATGCTACTACACTTCACAATGTTTGCAAATATTGCTTCTTTATAGAACGATGTTGTGAATCACAGGAGTCTACTAGAGTCAGTGAAACCTTCAGAGAAATAAATAACGTGTTAGCTTTTTCATCTCTGCAGTTAAAATTCACTAATGACTCATGAGAAAATAACATCGAGATAATTTTCCTTTATCTCTATTTTTAAGTTTTTGTTCTTTCTGGAAAATGAGTTCTCAAGGATTAAAACCAGAACACAGCATGTGTATATTTGCCTTCATGGAGATGTTTCTATGTACAACACAAGATTAGCAGGCTACCACCTCAATGTGGGACAGTAAAGACAATTAAATATTTTTTTAAAAATATGTCTGTATGTTTTTAATACTTAATACTTTAAATAAGTAAAGTATTGTAAATGGACAGATAAATTTACAGGTGTAAATCTCATTTAGAAATGACAGGTACTTAGCCATTTCAATTTCAGCAATATACTTCCAATGAAATTCTGCAAGCCTATTTAAAGTCTATTATGGCTGCTGACATCAATCTGCCAGGCTTTAGAGTGCTAATCTCCAGTAAAGATTTTCACCTACAAGTTTAGCTACTGGTATATTTGAATTAAATACTCTGTGTTTCTCTATATAGGCAACTACAGACATAAGGAATTAGAGGTGGATGGGCAATAGAGCAGATTTGTCACGGAGCCTCTAATGCTAGTTTTGCCTGAATAAGGAAAGAAATTCTGACTCCCATTAGATTCCAGTCCTCTCCTCAGTTTCCACAATTTCCACCCAAAATCTCACTTCTTCCCCACTGAATACAACATATTCCTACTGTAGCTACTCATAGGAGAATGAACACTACAGGAAAACCCTGGAAACTTAATTTAGATATCATATTTTAAATGTACACCCATGCACTCATGCATATGGATGCATACACAAGCACAGGTCCATACAAAAGGACACACAAAAAGATTTTAACTAGCTGTACCTATTAAGACTCACCAGAGATCAAATGAGTCTCTTTCCCTCCCCCCCCCCACCAAATGACAACCTCTGAAGTTGCAGATAATAGGTGGCAGTCAGACAGGTGTCAGGTATGTATGTTCATCCTGAAAAACTACTTAAAGGTTCTAAAAAAAATTGTGCTAACCCTGCAAAAAAGAACTGGCTCTTATCCTGAACTGACATAACAATCACATCCATATTTAAATGTTAATTATGTGTATTGTTAACTTGTTTAATTTATCGCAATACAATGTACCCTCAATAATTCCCAACCAGTTGAAAAGAGTTTGTGAAAATTAAGCAGTAAGAAGCATTTGAAGCCTTTAAGAAATATTTCAGTTTGAGAAAAAATATAGATCTTGAACATAGTTTGAATGTAGTTGGCAACTTTTCCACCTAGAGTAAATCTGAAGGCTCAAAAATAAATATTCAAGAGCATTAATTTGTTTCTAGATGTGTGCGTGCAAGTAAAACAGCAGCCATAATGTGGAAATTTGAGTCACATTTTGCAACTAATTGGAAGCAGATTAGAATTCTGCCTCAGGGGAACATTGTCAAACTAGAAGCTGGAGCAAATGAAGAAAGAGGTGAAAGCATCGTGAAGAGCTGACAGATTTACAGTGCTCAAGGCAATAAACGGGTACTAGATGAAAATGAATGTGTTTCACTGTACTGCATGCAGTTTTCAGTCATATCTCAGCACTAAGAGCATACAGCCATGAAACAATTATTTTCAGAGAGATGGCGAAGGAGAGAGCAAGAATGAACAAAACATTATTCAGGTGGCGTGCAAAAAAAACCTATAAATCATACAGTGGCTCAAGCTGTTACAAGAATAATTAAATTGGTCATAGTGGGTCCTGTTTTGCAACCTGGACTCATCTCAAGTAAGGGCTTAGAGAGACGTAACACAAGGAACTACTTACTTGACTTGAAAAAGGACAGTAAGCCCTTGCTCAGTGGGAGTAAAAGTCAAAGCATTAAGCTCTTAGGAGGAAAAAAAAAAACCAACACAGATTTAACTTTTCTTAAAGCTAAGAAAAACACAGAACCCTGCAGACAGATAAATCAGAGGCAGAAGGGGAAAAGCCTTTTTAGGGGGTGATTAGGAAAGGTTGGAGGAGATCATAAAATGAAAATAAAGTGCAGAGGCTAATGTACCAATGTTGTAATGGAAACAGCTGCTAGCTTTCTCCTTCAGTGCTTGGCATCCGTTGCAGCGTCACAGGAAAGACTGTTAAAAGATCTGGACATGAAATGTAAATAAAACTATTAGCGAAAACTCAGTTGCTGTATTTATAAAACAGTAGCAGCTCTTTTTTCTTGTGTATGCACGTTCACGTATGTGTGTGTATATATACATACACCTCCAGCATATATGTGAATATCTATATTGATATATGTGCACACACATATACGTGTACATAACCCTCTCCTTAAGCAGTTACTAGTAACACTATTACATAATATTGCACCTTGCTATTGTGGCTGAAGTGGGCAAGAACATCAATTTATGTTTTCAGTAAAAGTGTGTGCGGAAAAACAACCTTCATTGTTCTCAAAATGCAGTAGTATTTTTCCTTCAAATTGCAGAACTCCAGTGCAATACAACATATAGTGCCTAACATTAAACCCAGAGCAAAAATTAACCATCAAAACTTTATGTCAAATATGGTCATTATATCCATAAATACTCCTGGAATATTAGATCCCTGTAGTCAGTGCAAGCCAACTGAACAAATACCTCAACATTTACTGAATCAGATTTTAAACTCCTACCAGCAAAACAAAGTTCAACGAAGTAACAAGGTCCATTTCTAATTGTATTTGCTTCTAACTATTACCTTTTGTTGAAGAGATACAGATCTAGTTTCATTTCCCTCCTTCAAAAAGAAAGAATTGGCAAGAACATGAAGCCCTGAAACATGCAAATACTGCCATTACTTCACTGCTACAAGCCTATAATAAAGCACAGATTTGATAGTACTATCCGTGTAGTGTGGCGAACCACACTCAAATAAACAGTTCTCCATGAAAAATGAAAACCCAAAGACCAAACCCTTCCAATTCAAACATTATTGTTGCTTTTAACATAAGCCATCCACAGAAATCAGCCAAGGAGGTGACAGGAAATCCAAAAATAATTTGGCCTGGCCCTGTGCACTATGAGAAAGGAGATTACAGTTTACTTTTCACTCTTCTTACTGGTTGAGAGAAGCGGTGAAAACTATGAAAGCTACGCTTATGTAACAAGCAACTATGGTACCCACAGACCTATTTCTACCAGAGTTCAGCACAGCATCACTGAAATTCATCAATAAAGGTGGCATTTGAATAGCATGAACTTGTGTTGCAGGGGGGATGGGCTTAACAAAACCCCTGAATTAATTCAATGGATAATGCAAATGACTAAATGTGTGCAAAATCAAACTGTCTAGTGAACACAGTTAAAGAGGCCAGATGTGCCTCAAAATTTCCTGGGAAACAGAGCCTAAACTTGGCGCTTTCTTTTATCAGAATGAAGAAAGAAAGCTCTCAGAGTTTACGAAAGTGTGACCAATTGGAGCTTAGTCTTCTGTTGCTAATTGAAGCATGAAAAAAAACCCCAACAGTTTCTGAGGGCAAACTACAAACACATACTTTTATATTCCACTGCCACATGATAAAAAACAGAATCAAGCTGACTGGTAGAAATTTGACTGGCAACCAAAGACCAACCTATTATTTCAAACTGTTATGGGAAAGCAATAAAATTGCTACCAGGTCTCCTCATGTTACTCTTCAATAAAAAGAAGCCATTGGGGAAATAAGAGGAAAAGAAAACACATCAAAACCTCTAAAGTTTCTCGAAATAAAAATACACTTCTGTGGTGTTATGCCATCTGCTTCTTGGTTAATACGACAAGAAAATTCAACAACTAGAATGCTAGTGTTTTGAAAACACCGAATAACCACAATCAATAGATTTTAGTTTGCTCTTTTGACTGAAAAAACTGCATTCACATGCCACTATTGGCATATGCTTCCAACATCCTTGTTGAGGTCATTTTCCTTACAGTATTATTTGGTGGAGTTTCTCTAGAGACAAACACCTCAGCCAAGTTGGGTTTGTGCACAAGAGTGAGATTTAGGCTAGGAAGAATCAGAAGCTGTGAGAAGATAAGGGAACCAAATGTTTGGTACTTTTTTCTAAAGATCGGTTGACGAAGCTTTGTCATAAAGGACATACAATTTCACTCCAAAATTAGTGAAACAAAGAGCTTCACATTTAATTCCCAATAGATATTACAGGCAGAAACTAGAGAAGTTGATCCTTTCACCTTGAGATTCAGCAGTATTTGTCAACTTACTGTAAAAGTAGACACATTATAAATCTGTCACTAAATGCAACTTTCTTACTTGCAGTGCTGGCTTGAGATTTCAAAAAATTTAACCAACACCATAGTGACCCTAGAGCTGGAAAACCAATCTATACAGACATGAATCCTACTTCATTGCATGCAACTTGCCCTACACACTCACTTAAATTGTTTAATCAAGTAGTGTTATATATATAAGCATATATATTATGGAAGCATACATGTACATGGGGCATCAGAGCAAACTACCTATTCCCCTCCTTGATGTTTCTCTCAGCTTTTTCAAAAAAGAAAAAAAAATTACAAAGAACTTGCTTGTCAGTCAAGTCACTCTGAATAGTTTTACAACCTTTCATTCAAATGTAAAGGCTTTGTTCCAATTGCCAAGACCATTTTGTAAGAGTTAAAAGAGAAAGTGCAACAGAGTGCTTACTGAAATCCTACAGCACAAGCAAAAGTCATTAGCTGACCTTCCTCTTTGCCCAAATGGCTACTCAATGCCTTCAGTAAATCATGACATTAAATCAAGAATGTAATAATAATTTTAAAAAATCGTGATTTAAAATCTCATTTAAGAAAACCCCTCAAATCCTGGTATAACAACTGGTAATCATCTTTATTAAAATTATCACATTTCGAACATATTTTAAGCAAATTTTAAAATGATAGATTGTGTTATTGTTCACTTTGGTGAAAGACTGCACCAAAATAGAGCTGTGCTGGGCAGAAGCAGTGGTACAAAAAGAGAAAAGAAAAAGCTTTATGAAACAAAAAATTCTGAACTTTTCTGATTTTTAAAAAGGTATTTACTTTTTGCAATTATGTCATCATCAGAAATTTTCATGAAGGACTCTTTTGCTGTCTTTCACCCAACAGGAAATGTTAAGTTCAGATCACATTCTTTAAAAAAATATTCATATATATTCTGTGATTGTTAAGAAATAAAAATAACTCCTTGATATGTAAACACACTAAAACAAATGCTAATTTTTAGCAAAAAATATGGCCAGCCCTTCAGCTGAAGCCACTGCATCTACAGATCCACAGGTGTGAGCCTATCTGAGGACTCAGGGGAAGGTGTACTTCTGTTGTAAAAAGTGAAGCACAGTTAAGAAGTCAGACAATCTCCAGCCATTCAGGGAACATAGCAATGTATCACCAAGTACATCAGTACATCACAGAAGTACAACATAAAGCTGGTACAATGTTAAGTATATTACAAAAATAATAACCCGGTTGTTGGATCATTTGTACAAAGCATCTTAGCTCAGACCACAGTAGACTCTAAAACCTGGTTACATTCAGCAATTCCAACTGCACACCGTGGAACAAATCTGGAACATGCCACTTAAAAAGTGAATTTTACATTTGAGAAGTACAGACCATGTGGCAATAACACAAAGCTACCTAAACTGCTGCAGAAGCAATCTAACCTTTTTCAAGGGTAGGTGACAGAAATACAGAATATATATATATATCCTTATCCAAAATGGAAGTAAAGGTGAAGAACAGCTAAAATGTTAGTACTTCTGCAACGATACTCCTGATGATGCTTGTAAAACATGCTTAATATCACATGTATCAATAAGTATAAGATGAGAAGAAACACAGGGGTTTCTTTATTCTTTTAGAAATGCAAATTGCATGTATAACACAGGGGACATAAAGGGGAACCTGCATCCAACGTGCAAAGGATGTGTCCAGTTAACAGAAAGAAGACCCCAGGCTCTCCCACCAATGTCACTACTATGGAGATAACCCACTTCTTATACGGTGGAAAAAAAAGAGGCAGCAGTTTTAGCACGCAAAAAACCCTGCACATTTCAGATTTGTGATTTACGTGGTTGTCGATAAAATAGCTTTCCAATTATGAAGGAATGCATTCTGTGTTAATGATCACAACCAGGGGTCCAAGCTTTACTCTTTTGTCAGAACTACAGCAGATCCTGCCCGCAGCTTCACCATTAACATGTCTGTTTCCTGTCAGACCACTCAGAGATAATGTCATTTATCTCAGGGCGGCACAAGACCAGTCATTAGCTTCAGTAAAAGACCTCAAACAAAGGCCGGATGGCGTTTTATCCAGGGCTCATAGGCTGCAGCCAAGAATCTCATTGCCTAACAGTTTAAAACAAGTTATCTTTAAAAGAGTGATTTTCTCTCTATCAACAATTCTAGAACACTTCTCTGAAAAGCAGTGAAGTCTGCATGGAAAATTTTAGTCAATGGTTTTATCCTATGCAATTAGGTGCCTGATAAGAGCTTGCTAAAGTTATCCTTTGAGAGGCTGGGGTAGGTTTTTTTGGTTGTTGTTGTTGAGGGGGGTGTGGGGGTTTTTTCCCCCCTTCCTTTTACTTCGTAAGGAAAGACAGAGTAAATCAGGTTCTACCTCAATAGCAAGACCTTTGAAGAACTGACCCTTATTGTGTTTGCCTGCAGGAGGTGATTCACTATTATAAATTCTTCAATGACTGAGCTTCTAGAAATCTCCTTAAATGAAAGTGGAACTGGTTAACTGTATGTATGAACACGTGTTTTCACAGTCTCTCCTATATTATTGCACTTCAGAAAGCTTCTATAAAGTGCCAGGTGAACTTTTTAAAATAATGATAATAATAATTAAAAAAAGAAAGAGAGTCGGAAAAATAAGAGCAAATCTCAGCTATTCAGTTCCTGGGCTTATGCTGAAAACTAGAAACACATGGTACTTTCCACGTTACTTGAATCTGGTTATTGAACACCTCTATGGTTACGGGAGATTTTGCTTAGCACTTTTAACATACATTTCATTTATTGGACTATAAAATGCTACTTTGGAAAAACAAGTCTTTATATAGCTATAATTAAAACAGTCTTGCAGGAAAGCCCTTTAACATGGAGAACATGGTTAACCTCATGACATCTGGACAATCAATCCTTTCCTTTTTACTGGGTATTTATGAAGTTATTAAAATTGTAAAATTACCAATGCCCAAAGTGAAATATTTCTCCAGTAGTTCCAAATATGGTTATCACCTTCCCTACTTTATTTGATAGATGTTCTAGACCAGCCTCCATTGTGCTACACTAACTCTTGCTTTGCACAGGAATTCAATAGCAGATCTGGTCATACATATTGGCAGAGGTCAGCAGGTTCACACGGAAAGCTTTCCCCGGCCAAAGGGCAACACCTCTTCACCCAGCTCAAAAAGCACCGTCACACTACTAGACAGCACTACAGAACTTTAAGAACCTTGAGCTGTGCTTATTGTTAGACACCCATACTTATCAATGTTTTTAACAGCTAAATCCCTTATGTAGCTTTCAAAACAGTTTGCTGTCAAACAACAATAGACTTTGTTCTTTAATTACAGCAAGTGACCTCCCTGCCCTTTTATTTCACAGTGAATAAACTACACACAAGGCCCGCAAGAAAAGTACATGAAGAGCATATCTCCATAACATCATTAATCAAAGCATGTACTTAAATGACTTACATCAATAGGTAAAATTCACTCAGAGATTCCTGATGGTGTACAAAACACTCTAAAATCCCAACACTAAAACACAACAAGAAAAGTTAAGATAAAATAAATAATACCAGCCAACATGTTAATTTGCTGAAGACAACTTTCAAATGTGAAATGCAGTCTTAATGAGAAGCACTAAGCTAAAAAAAGGAGAAAAATTCAATCCTGAAGTATCACTACACTGATACATTTAGAATTGATTACAGCTTTGTATCTTCTGCATTAATTTCATGTGAACATACTGATTTTCACATACCAAATAAAGTTTTTCCATATCTCAGAGTAAATGATGACTGAATGAATTCCAAAATCTCCTCACAATGCACACAAAGCAAATTTTGTAGCTATTCTGAACACTTTTCAATGTAACAGCTGTTAAAAATACAAAAAACTTAGCTGAAACAGATGAAGAGTTCATGCTGACAAACAGTCAGTAACTGTGCTAAAAACAGTATGGATAAGAAATGGAAAATGGAGACAGGTTTTAACACCAAGAATCTTAGGAGTGGTTAGCCTACCTGTCAAAGCTACTTATTCAGACATGTCACTGGTGGCTTAGCCACAAAATGGACTGCCCGAATATAGCTCAAACGTCTTAGAATTACAGCATACTTTGACTTTATCCACATATTAGGGGAGTGGCGACTTTTACAACATACTTGCGGTTTCTGCATGAAAGAGCCAGCAGAACACAGTCATTGATTTAATTAGGCTTCGTAAGATCCAATTTATCATGTTTTACATGACTTTCTGCAGCAAGGAAACATAATAAATAGACTAAAAATAGAATTGAAGCATGCTGTGAAAGCTAAACAGTGACTACAACTCCTGGGAATCTGCTCCAAGCTTTTCACAAATAGTAAACAAATGCAGTATTATATTCCACACCACATATAAAATCATGTAGATTTTGAATCAGCAGTCATGAACTCATTTGATTCTAAGAGGAAACTTCCAAAGTCATGAGGCATGTCTTGCACAGCAGTAAGATAACTGAACATTGATTTCAACATGTAGGCTGAAAATTATGTATTTATCTACAAGCTGCTTTGTGCAAGTATAGCATATATGTTCTAGTGTATAAACAGTCAAAGCAACAACACTTCAGGAACCTAAAACCTTTAAAGAATTCTTTCCAATGACTATTAATCATTTGTGAAAAAAAAAAAAAAAAGCCAGAACAACAAACATAAAACACTCGAATGTTACTAATATTGCCGCTGGCTGGATTTAAAGTATCAACAATTATCAGCAACAAGCTACATGATTATTATTATCATTATTATTAGGCTAAAAGGGAACATTCTTGGCTAAGAAAAATGCTAAGGGACGTTACTTAAGACAGCAAGCAAGGACACCATTGTGCCAGACAATGGCCAAGGCTGCACGACTCTGATGTGCAAAGCCTGTATTAAAGTCGGTGTGTGCCAACAGCAGCGGCTGTTGCTGGAAATGCAAGCTCCAGACCTCCTCCTGGAGCGACATCTACAACACACAGAGTGTGCCACTGACGCTGAACTCCTCCATACGTGTTTACTCTGAATTTGCATGCCATCCCATTTACATTGCACATAAGATTACTCGTACGTATATGGATTCTTCATACAATTTCCTGTGTGACTAGAGAGTTGAAAGAACACAAAAACGGGAGAAACCACACCACCCTCTAATCTCTGTTGCCATGGCAGCAGCCTTTGAGATACTGAAATGTTCAGATTGCCAGCTAAACAAAATTGTTGAATGTGAACATTTGGCTGAGAGATTAAAAGGCTAAGGGGGTTGCAAAAGGGCAGTACCTCCCACATTCCAGGCAGCCACTGAATCCAATCAAATGGCTCTGACTCTTTAACCACAGCCATTGTGAAGACCGGATTAGGGCAATTTATCTAGATAGTTAAAACAGATTAGAGAACTGCAATTTGAAGACTATTGGCAACAGAACTAAATGCCTACTGTACTAAGTTAATAAAGAGACCATGAGATTTTCGGACACCTTTCTGCCGTGAACAGCACTTTTCATAAATCAAAATGCAAACATATACACATGAATTACACAGCAATCTGTTTTTCTCATCTGCATTTAGACAAGGTCATAAGGCTCATTCAAATTCATCCATAGATATGCTATCTTAAAAGCAATAATATGCATACAATATGAAATTTAATTTGTTCCTTGCCTTGAACAGAATCCCTTGGAATTATCTTTCAGTACTAACAAATATCGGATGTCACAAACACCCAAATCTAATCCTCCAGTCGACTTAGTATTACAAAAACTTCATGACTGAAATACAAAAAGCTGGTAACCAGCCATAAAAAGACATAACTCCCTGCTCCCTGAGACCTTCAGCCCTCCCGGACACTTGCAGACCATACAGTTAACACCAACCCGAAAGTTTCCCCATTGCTGAACGTTCACTCGGGGAAGTTGTAAAAGCAGGTAATTTAGGACCAACAGCTGACCAGTACAGCCACAATCTAACACCCTGAGATTGTTCATTTGGACGGTGTTGGTTTGCTTTATTTTTCAGGCAGAGCAGGTTCTCTTTGTTTAACAACCTGTAGAATTTACCATACTTGTAAACCTGGGCCAACACTCACCCTCTGGTCCCCCAGAAGATGCCTTCTGCCCTAGGAACAGAACTCCCACCAACACGAGAACATCCTTGAACCAGCAACTGACAAAACACAACAAGGTCTCCCTCCACCCTTCCCACAGAATAGAGTAGCAGCCATCTATTCACACAGAAAGCATCCTTGTATAGAAAGGAATAAAATTACACACTCCCATCTGATTTCTTTCACACATTTCAACCGCCCAACAAACAAGTAGTTCAAATCCAAGAGCCAGTGTGGCTCAAAGAGGAAAACTCCCCCAGACAGGAGACAAACTGCTCCACTCTGTTCCAAAAGCTGTTTAGCACACACGCGTCTCAGCACAAGGTGCATTTCCCTCCTCCCGGCATCCTCCTTCCAGGAAGACAAGAGGCACTGCCTGTCCGCTGGCTCCTTCCTCCCAGTCGCTACACCAGCTTCTGGGGCCTCTGGGCTACAGTGCCACGGGAGCCCCCAGCACAGTAAGCATCCTGCGTCTCCACAAAGCGCAACGGCGGAGCCCCAGTCTCTGCCGATAGCTCCTGTTTCCTCCCCCAAGCACAAGCTCAGCTCTAGGCAGTGGGTCAGAAAAGGGAGAGGGGTTCCTTTAGACCTTGGGAGAGGAATGACCACGAATGCCTACTGATGCTGTGGAAGAGAGTCAGCACGTACAAGACCTGCTGCACCCGGAGCCTAAGCTATGCAGCCCCAGCCTGCAAACACATGCCATCCCACTGGTACCACTGCTCTCTGCTAAAACTGGGGACAGCTCAGTCAGGGTCATCTCTGCGTTGCTCCTTCTGGGCAAGTGCAGTTAAACAGACAAAACAGAAACGTTCTCCAGATCTGAAGACAGGGAGAGGAAATCACAAGGAAGAGCAGCACACTGGAAACATGGTATCCTCCATGTAGGGAAGAGGTCTCCCGCTTAGTTTTGGTGGTTTTTTTTTTGTTTGTTTTTTGTTTTTTTTGAAAAGGAAGGAGGAAGAACATATGCATGTCACGAATACACAGCAGAGAGGACAGAGGAGCCAGACATACAGTCACGGGACACTCATGGCACACTTATTATAGACATCGGAAAACACAGAAGAGGTGGAGAGGAGCTTTGTCCTACCTTTTCTGTTTTCAATTTCTTGATTCGCCTGTGGCTCTCCTCCTCCTCCTCTTCCTTCTTTACCAAAATAGAGTTCCCCATTAACCCTGAATCCGGGGTACTTTTGCTCACCTCCCCCACAGCAGAGGAGGTGCAGTGGAAGGGGCTGCTGCTTCCACCACTGCCTCCCTTGGCCCCGAAGCCATAGAGGTGCCCAGAGCGAATTTGGCTATTGCCACCCCCACTGCCATTGGGGTGGCCCTGCTGCAGGTCATGCTGTTTGTCCTTCCTGGATTTTCCTGCATCCTTATCCCGCTTGGAGCCTCTGCTGCCTGGGGCTTTACCTGGTTTCTCCTCTTTGTTTTTCCCACAAGAGGCAATGGTGGTGGTGTTGCTGGTGTTGTTATTATTGCCGTTTGGGTTACTGCTCACGCTTTGACCCAGTGCTGAATTCATGCCAGTTGCCTCTCCAGGGCGCCCTTGGACTTCCTGCCTTTTGCCAGCACTGCTAATCTCAGGAATCCCATACAAGGCAGCAGAAGGCAGAGATTTATTAGCATCCTTAGAAGTTTTACTCCTTTTCACTTTTGATTTGCTAGTCTCTTTGTGAGAGGAATTCCCCTGGGGAGCAGAGGGCTGAACAGAAGCAAATTTTAGGCCATCAGCTAAGGCTGAGGTAGCATTAGCCCCACTGGAAGCCAGACCCCCGCAATCCTTGGAGCTGGTGTTGCTGCTGCTGGTGGTATTAGAATTATTCATCTCAAATTTCTGTCTGTCCTTCTCTAAATCGGCGTCCAAATCAATTATTAAATTCCCAACACCGATTTCCCAATCATCGCCACTGTCGTAAGTGTCAACTGCGTTTGGATCCACACCTTTTCCTGCAGTGGAAGTGTTCAATGACATCCTGAAGATGAGATCTCTAGAGTAAAAATCTGATGAACTTTCCTTTGGAGATGTGGGGACATTCGTTTATCTCCGCTGGGCTCTCTCTTAAGTTCAACTCTTCTTGCCTTCCTCCCCTAGGTGTGTCCAGGCTCACAACCTGCAGTCCACGTCCACGTTGTCCTGTGAGGAGGAAAAAAGTCAAGTATTTCTTGTCTGGGTATTACCACAATATAACGTCACTCAATAAAGAGGGGGCAAGGCAAGGGGGAGCAAAAACATTCACCATTGCCACATTCTTAAGTTTGCTAAACCAGAGGCAGTTGCTGTGGCGTTTTTCTAACGAGCACCTTTAATCTAGTTGTATACCAACATCCACAACCTCTCTTAAAAAGCCATGTCCATAAAAAAGAAGGAAAAAAAAAAGCTAGAAAAAAATTATCTACATTATTTAAATCCACAAAGCTCAGGAAATACAGCCACAGAAGTGGTGCCTAGCTGTTGGAGCACATGTTGTAATCTAACCCCTTGGACCACCACCTAGGCACGACAAGGAGAAAAGGAAGGACACAAATTCACTCTTCACTGCATTCCACGGATTTTGTGGCTTTAAATCAGACCCTTGAAGTTTTGTGACTCTCCTGTATTATCTTTTACCCTCCTTCCACTTAATCTCTTGGGGGGGTGGGGGAGGAGAGTGCTAAGGGAAGTCGGAAACCTCATTTTCCCTGCCACAATACACCTTCTGTTAAAAACAAAAACCTACAAACTCAAATGTTTACTGGAAAATATTAAAGTCCATAGGTTAAAACAAAAAAATAAAGGTGAGAAGAAATAAAAATTCTCTTTTGTTTAAAAAAAATATTCTTAAGGTAACAGTTCTAAAAGCAGCTCTAATGTATTCCTAGGTCACACAATTGTTAGGTCTGTTAAATATAGTATTACTGACTGTACAGGAAACTGATTAAGACATACACTTTAAGTGATCTGCACCAAGGTGGCCCCAGTGACCGCAAATGAGTGTATGTTTGACAAAGCTTAGTTAAAACGATTTTTAAAGGGATATCTCCCTTTTACAGTCGACTGCCGAAATATTTATACATATATATGCATAATGCTTACCTTTAATCCTTTATCATTTTTAATTAAACCAGCAAATCAAAATGCTGTTCCCACTCGTCTCAGCAACAACTCTGTGCCTCATTTTACTTAAAGAGCAAGTGATCAAGAAGTAGGAAGCAAGTATCATCTCAGCCAGTATAAATCGGTCAATAACATATCTCCCCCTACTCTGGCACACGGATCAGAAGTCCTTTTTTTTGTTTGTTTGTTTAGGGTTTTTTCGTCCTTGCTTAAAGGAAAAAAACA
>VZTF01001880.1:144316-166410 GCA_013397755.1 Cnemophilus loriae
AGCGGCGGAGGCGGGGGAGTGGGAGCCTCGCTCCGCGCGGTACCTGAGAGGGACTTTTCTTTGTTCGCGATGCCCTCTCCGTGCGGGCCAATCAGCGCCCAGCTTTTATGAAACCGGGCGCTGCGATTGGTCCGCCGCTCCTGCTGCCTGCCGGCGAGGGCGAGAGACACAAACACGCACCCGCTCGCTCACACCCCCGGCACCCGCTCTCGCTCGCGTATTGTGCCCTCGCACACACGCCTTGTACCCTCACACACACGCCTTGTACCCTCACCCCCCCCCCCCACGCACACTGTACACTCACACTTACGCATTCTGCACTGACACACACACACACACTACATACACGCACGCAGCCCCTCGCTCTGCAGCCCGCAGCCTACACCGAGCCTCCTTGCTGCAGCCAGATACAAATCGTGTTTCCCATTTCAATTATCCTACATAACATTTAGGGCTTAGGGGGAGGAAAAGAAACGAGAGAGAAAAAAAAAAAGAGAGTGAGCGGGAGGAGGGGAAAAAATAGAAAACCAAGGTGGAGTGTAGCTCTGCCAAGACTCACACGTCGGGAGGAAGACTCCCTCATTTCGTTTTAATTTAATTTCAGGGCAGTTTTCGAAGCCATGATGAATGATTTTTCTGTGCTGGTTTCAAAGAGGCAATTTAGAATCTCAGTCATAATTTTTAAATGCCCCCTCATTCAAAATTATAACAGCTTGAAGCCAGCGAGAGAGGGTTGCTGATACACATGTGCGATTATTTTCGTGCTTAGTGGTGGAGAAAAGCAAACAGTGTCTGGAGGAAGGGGGTGAGGGGAGGTTCAGGGTAGGGCAGCACCCCCACCTCTGCTTGGGGGTCACCAAGGCGCTGCTCCGCTCTCGGATCAACCCTCTTCCTTGCATTCACTTTTTCAGCTCCTCATGTATTTTATTACATGTTCGTTTTTACAATATGGCTTAAGTTAGACAGGTCGGGTTTTATTCTTTCTTTCTTTCCTTCTTTCTTTCTTCCTTTCTTTTTTTTTTTTTCTTCCTCTTTTTCGGAAGGAAGGGGAGCAGAAAATAACCCTTTTGTTTCCAGACTGCTGATTTACTGCCGCACGCACTGAAGTGTGAATGCCAGCGACCCTATAACTACCACGTGAACATCCTTTCACAGGAATTAGTAACACAAATCTTCCCTATCGGGCTTTGTGTAGCTCGAAAATATCCCCCTTAATCATTCCTTTTGTTTACGTTGGGAGCCATTATGCTACACCACTGCGTTAAATTGCGTTTAACCCTTCGCGGACGGCGGGGGTGGAATGNGTCGGGATCGGGCCCATCCCGAATTTTGTGGTTTTCAGGGATTTTCCCCTTTTTCCCCCCCCTTCCTTTTCCTCTTGATCTCGCTGGGACTGATCTCCCTGTGAAAATCGATACGGGATGTTTTTCTTGCCAAACGTACGCATTGCCCAAGTCAAAATTTCCGGCAAGAAGTCAGAGCGTGCCATTTACGATGTCCTGCACACCCATGACAGGGTGACAAAATACCTCTTTGGATTTCATCCAGCTGAGCAAATCACGCGCGTCAGCGTCCCCGCGTTGCACGCTTCCCATCAAAGGGGCGATTAGTGGAGAGCTACCAGAGGAGCAAACCCCCCCGCTCCAGACCCGGCTTTGCTGCGGGGGCTTTGCGGAAGGTGGAACAAGAGTAGTGGGGGTCAAAACCGCCTGTAGCGTGGCACCCAACCGCGCTTTGGCCACCAGGTCACCGAGACCAAGGACACAGGGAGGAAAGGCTGCCCTCCAGGTCCTGTGAGCCCCGGCTCCCGATTACCCCTCCGGCCTCATGCCGTGGGCATTGGGATCACAAACATGTGCTGCCTTGGGAGGCCTTGGGGCTGCCCGGTCTGAGGCTGCTCCATTTCTCCTATATAAAAATACTTCCTCTTCAGGAGCTGATAATGGTTTATTAGCAGGGATAAGTTCATTGTCAAGGAGGTTCTTGATCACATTAAATGTTTAAGCCATTACAAAGAGGGGGGGAAGGGAGGGAGAAAGGAAGCTAAAAAAAACCAACTCATGGCATGTGTGTAGCACAAACAAGAAATGCTGAGGTGTGAACAGTGAACACATCCCTGCCCTCCCGCCCGGGCGTTCGGACAACGCAGAGATAATCCCAAGGCGGGCCTGCGAGCGGCCACTTCCCAGCCGGTGTGGCAGCGGAGACGGCTGGAGACTCTGCCACCCTCCCCCCAGGGAGGGGACACATGTGCCCAGCATTTGCAATTCGTGGAGGAATGGGAATGCATAATGCTACAAGGTACCGAAAATCACAGTTTCCCCGGGGTAGCTCTTGAGTGATGTCACTTAGTGGTTAGCAAAATTTTAAGATCATCAGCACCAAGCTTTTGGTCTACTTAGTCGTGGATCACTACTCCTGTTTCTTTACAGTATGTATTTTTCAGATTTAGGTAATGGTCCTGATTTTTTCAGTATCGATCTCTGTTTAGACACGTTTCACTTTGGGCTGCTTCTCGTCTGCGAAATTACAGTCATTTTCACATTATTATACAGTGAGTAGGAGACGGTTTGTATTTAGCGTTGGGTGGGGGAAGGGGTGTTATGGGAAGTGATCTGCTACGGTCAGCACATAATTTCAGCCCAAAGAAAATTGCTTCTGAATAGATGGTCTGTTAACTAGCCAAGGAACAGTCACTGGGAGAGATTGCAAAAATGCCTCTGCTTTATCTGCCTTACACCATCATTTTAATTTTTGAAAGCAACGGTCAGTGGAAGAGCCATTTCTCCAACCACAGAGGCCAACTGATGGGTAAAATATCCTTAAAAACCTCTTTGGATCACAAAATTCGGAGGGGAATCTCCCCTCTCGCCCCTTTACCTCCTGGCTTTTGTGCATGACTCTACAGGGAAGGAGCCTGCCCAGCCTACCGCAGGGTTACCGAAGCAGAGTTTTATTTATCCATTTCTGTGGCAGAAATTACAGCGAGACTGCTCGCAGGCCCGTGGGTGCATCTGCAGAAGCCGATTCCCATGAGTGGCTGCAAAAAGGACCACTTAACTCACATTGTCTTGTCAGGTTGAGAATGTCAGTATATTAAAAAGCATCTAGGGCCCGCTGTGTGATTTAGCGGCTTTTCCGCCTTAATTTCTACCTGCTCGCCAAATTAAATTAAAACTTTGTATTTCTGTGCATTTTACAAGACAGACGAAAAGCCAATAAATTAGTGATGTTTGTCTAAAACAGGAAATCTGTGTTTAATTGATGCAGTTGCAGACCACTAATAGAGAGAGATCACCATTCGCCCGCCCTGGTCCCCGTCCAGTGTTTTTTTTTTTTGTTTTGCTGGGGGGGGGGGTTGTTTGGTTTTTGTCGGTTTTGGTTTGTTGGGGTTTTTTTTTAAATCTTGCCAGACATATGCATTGCATACGCTAAAAAAAATCACCGGCAAAATTCTCTTTGTTTAGGCCGGTGTCCCTGCCCCCGGGCTGGTTGCAGCCCGCGTGTGCCGTGAGGAGAAGCTCCTTCCCGCCCCTCCCGCGGCCGCGCGCGCTGTCCGCTCCCCCGGGCGCTGAGCGAGCNCCGTCGTGCCCCCCGCGCGCGGGCCCCGGGGGAGCTGCCGGGGGGAGCGGCGGCGCCTCGCCTGAGGGAACCGCTGCGTGCCCGCGCCCCGGCCCCGCACCGCCAGCAGCGAGAGCTGCTGACATCGCCGGGGTTAAACTTGCTGGGCTAAATTGCAGTAATCCAGCCACGTAGTCCTACTGTCATTTGCAGCAAAGCCTTAATTACCTCCCCTCATTTAGGCTCTACCTCACCCTTTGTTCCCGCGTTCCGTGTTGCAGGAGCACGGGTACGCGTCCGTGCCTCCAATCTCGGCGTGATAGACAGCATGTCTGCAAAGATTAAACCGTCCTTCTCTTTCTCTTCAACCTTGCACCAAAGAGAGGGCAAAAATCCATTTCTCATCAGGACTTACTTGTCAGAGTAATTATGTAAACAACGAGTGGCGTTTTTCTCCTATACAAAGTTTTGCACATAAAAGTTTTCTCATAGCAAGATTTGAAAGCAGTGCACTGGCAAATGTATTGATCCAAAAATTCTGGATTAGCGCATCCTTGGAACCCTCAGAATATCCCACGGTATTATGGACAAACTTTCAATTGATGTGCACAAACTACTAGCTCTGCAGATTAGTTGTGGGTAATTTATTATAGCATTGCTGACTGCCAGTGATCCGTAGACCAGAGTGTGGGAACTGATGATACAAACTACAGAGGAGTCATTATACACTTGGCAAATACTTCTGTTAGATACCACTTTTTTTTTTTTTTTTCCCCAGAGGCAATGCTGGCAATGTTTACTTCTTCTTTAGAACAGTCCATAGACTCTTTTACATTTATCTGCATATTCACAAGGAGTCTCAGTTTGATACCTAATCTAGAAGTCAGTGTCTCTGATGTTTCAGCATACAAATATAGGTTCTGTATGGAAACAAAGTGCTGTTATATTGTTTATTGAAGAGTATCAAAGATGACCTGACAACTAGATGGAATGATTTATGAAAGGGCCTCTGTGTGCATATGTGTATTTATTTGGGGGTACAGAGAGAACATAAAAGGTAAACAGGATAGAAACTCCTTCTGAGAGCACAGAGAAAGAAAAAAAACCAAAAAAATAAAGAAACAAAAGAGAATAAAACAAGAAAAAAAAAGGAAAGAAAATGGAGAAACAAATAAACAAAAGAAAATTAAAGAAAAGAAAAGGAAAAAAAAAGAAAAGAGGAAAAGAGAAAAGCAACAGTTGGAAATAAATAAATAAAAATCCTAACAGTGAAATGTGCTAATCAGTTAAATAAATATGGAAGGAATAAATGAGAAGGAAGTTCCTAAGTCCCGTAGCATAGGACTGGAAAATTAGGCTGGAAAAAGCACTAAAAATAAATACTGTGGGGTATTACTCCATTTTGGCATTAGAGTGGACTGAATGATCTAGTAGGTCTTTTCTATTTTGTAAATTAACATCACTCCGAAGTTCTGCTGTAGAATGTGAATTACTAACCTTTTACCTAGACATAAGTACAGCCTTCAGTTCACTGTATAGATAGTCAGTTTTTCAAGTAATTTAAGCAGCATATTTATTTATGTAGTGCTTTGTGTAAGCATTCAGATAATATTAAAAACATTTATTTCTTTCATAATAGAGAATGTGCTCTGAGAAATAGGCAACACACGTTAAAATCTGGTACAGTCTTGTCGTAGCCTTAGCTTAATGTTTCACAGTCAATTATAATTTGTAATAGAAATGATGGATGCAGTTTCAGTATTTTAGTAGGACAGCGTGTCCGTGTTATAGTCTTGCTAAGGTGAAAAATGTAGAAAGGCCAGTGGCTGGGTACCATACTTCAGATTTTCAGAGAGAACAAATGAGCGTGGGGAAATGAAACTTGAGGCTTAGTGAATAGGATTGGATGGCTTTATCAGAGGAAAGGCTAGGAGTCATAGGCCAGGGAGAGGGAAGATGAGTCTTGAAATGGAATTTGCAGAGGAGTAGCCAGTAGTTAGGTGTAAGGAATCTGCAGCAGAAGCGAGTTTGAGAGGGACTTTCCCAATGTGAAAGGAGAGCAAGAAGCATTGTGTTGGATAAGCAGAAGGAATAGGTCAGATATAAGATCAGATAGCATATACTAGGAATAAGATGAAGGTGACTAACAGTCAGAATGCCTACTGTCTGGTAAAGTGAGGAACAACTGAAAGTTTTCAGAGCCAAGATTAGGTATATCATCCTCCGGGGAAGAGTGAGGAAAACATGCTGCTACATTTTTGACTTGAGAAAGGAGCTCGAAGACGCATGACCCTTGAAAATCCACCAGAGAAGTATCAGAGTCTGTTTGGGTGTAGGTTTAAACCTAGCCGGTCTGAAAACTGCAGAAGTGTGGAAGGAGAAGACCTATTCTTTGGGACAAGACAAATACCTAAGATTTTCATAATCAGGATGAGAAGCATTTAAACGAGCTAAATATGTTGGCTACTGGAGCTGCAAGTGAAGAGAATAAATAACCCTAGGAACTTCGCTATGTGTACCAGAGCAGGCAACTGTGCCCTCTTGCTTTCCTGACTGTCCTTATGGCTCTTTTGTTGTTTTCTTTGCTGTATTGGGGCAGGAGAGAAACACAAAGAGGGCTTTGTACACTCAACTGCACAAGAAGGGACCTGCTCTAAAAGCAGCATGAGGAAACAGGGAGCAAGACAGTAGGAGAGGAAAAGCGAGGTTGAGACCAAGAGGGAGACAGTAAAGAGGACAATGTAAATACAAAAAGTGAAGATTAGTACAGAAGATGGGGAATTGGGGCAGTCTGTTCTCAGCTGTCTCACAATCATTATGTGACAACTTCTGTGATTTGGCCATCTTGCCTTTAAATAGTAACTAAAGCAATACGTGAATGTAAAAACAGCATTGATTCCTTTAGCCAAAAGTAATACAGCTATGTTTTTTAGTGGATGATGAAACACAATCGGGTGAGACATTACTCAGTTCAAGGTTTACATTCTCCGTGGACCTACCTGAAACATTGCAGAACTGCATTCTTGATGTTTGAGGAGAAGACCCATCCAGCTTTCAGATATTTTCTTCAGAGGTATGATTGCAAAAGTTTAATTTCAAAAGAAGACTGGTAAATAAAAGAGAAAATGCAAAAAACAAAACAAAACAAAACAAACAAACAAACAAAAAAAAAACCAACCCAACCCAAACCAAAAAAACCTCCGAAACTGGAAAAAACCACAAGAACAAACCAACAACAAACCAAAACCAAAAAACTCCAGGGAATGCACCAAGATAGAAGTAAGGAATATCAAGAAAAAAAAACCCCAAAAACTTGCAGTGGGAATTTCCCACTAAAGGCAATAAAACACCTGGGAATCTAGAATATTTTATACAACATGCAAAATGATTTCAGTGAGTTCTTACTCTGTTAATACGTGGTATGCGTATAACACTCTGATAGTCTTGTTATGCAAGTCTTGTTATTTGTACGTACTTTTTATGTACAAAATCGAGGAGTTCTACCACAGCAGGGCCCATGAAACATAGCTGTGTTACGCACCACAGCTGTGGTGCAAGAAAGTAACATAATCATATCTGCATGATCATTCTTCTTATTAATGGAAGCAACTTGTGATTGTAGCTAAACTGAACAACTCACATCTATCTGTTTTAAAGCAGCGGTATGTGCTCAAACATGGCACTGTTTGTGTCAGACAAGAAGGCAGAGGTGATCTGTTTAGCTGGTGAGCCTCTGCACAAGTCTGGCCTTTGAAACCTGCAGGTCTTCTCATCACAAAGCTTCTGCTTCCTCACTTGTAATTTCATGTAACAGTGATTACTTACCTTACAGGGTGCCCTGAGGACTGTGTTTGTTAAGCATATTGAGATCAAGTGTAATGTGATTGAGAACGTCTGCATTAGATTTAGACATGTATTGCAAATAGCTGCTATTAAAGCAGACCTTCCAGTGACTGCAATTGCTCTCTTCTTTGGGACCGGAGGAGAGAATGACAAGTCCCAAGAGTCAGACAGGGGTCTCAGTTTTATCTGCCTTATGTAAAGATGCTCTGTGCTTTCAAACCCTTTAAGCTGGGATGGAAGCAGACTTTTTGTCTTGTTCTGTGAACTGCCTGGGGATGTGGAAAAAGAAAAACCTGGTTCACTTTTTATAATTCTTGTGAAAGAAGTCTTGAGTCCTTAGGAGATGTTTAGGACTTGTTCTGGAGCCTAAGGTTGTCTGTGGTGTCCTGGAGCCAGAAGTGCTGTTTCAACCATCTTCCCGCTGATGTACCATAAAAGAACCTTGACAAAATCCTGTGCGGATCACTGCTTCTACAGAGTATATTCTAGCTAGAGTATATTCATAGTCATCAAGAATGCCCAGAAGATTTCTTGTATTTAAAACACAAGGATACTTAGAAATTATTCCATGCTCTGGACTGTGGAATATTATTTTGCAGACTAAGCACCTCCCCTTCACTTTGGCTCCAGATTTGACATTTAGGAATAAATTATATATTTCTTATTGTAAAATTTTGCTTTTTCATTTTACACTTCTATAATTTTAAGGGCACAAATGTAATGCTCTCAGAATTAAAAACTTTTAAATTAGTATTTTGCCCAAATCAAAGCCTTGTGTCATTTAAACAGTGTTGCTGGGTTTTAATTTTAATGGTAGTATAGAAAGATATCTGTAAGTACATTGATATTAATCAGGTGTATTAAAATGCAGTGGTTTTTTATTAGGAGAAATGAGTTTATGTGAACTGTTTCTGACTGTAAATCTTTTTATCTAGCACTTTGTATTTTGCTGGTTAAAAGCATTCCTCTGAAGTCAAATAAAAATTTGCAATCAAATGCAGGCCAACTGTCTCATACTGCTGTTGAAAATGGTGAACTAGTTCTGAAATATAATCCGTTAACATATTGTTAGTGAAAACATTTAGCACCAAGGTCAAGGCTTTTTGGGGGAGGAAAAAAAAAGGAAAATGCACTTTTTTTTTTCCCAGAGAATATTTGCTGTCTAACCTTCTTAGCTGTTCTTTGTAAAAATATATGGATTTTTATTTAGGGAAAGTATTGTTGACAAGAATGCACTGAAAACGCACAAAATAAGTGGATAATTGCTTTTGCATTATTCCTTTGCAAGGAATAAGTATGAGAACTGTCCCAGTGTTGAGCACAACCTTTATTGCATCCTTAGGCTTTAGGATGAAGAAGAATGTCAGTGTGACCTTAAGCAGAAAGTATGAAGCCCTAAGTGGTAGTGCTCAAAATTTGAATATGTTCACGTACTTCATAATGATAAGAAACTTCCATGAATACTTTGCTATGTTCACACAGTGTCACAACAACTCAGAATACAGATAATTGTTCCTAAGTTCAGTTATCCAGAAGATATTTATAGAAAGAGCTTTGAGGAAAATGTGATTGTGTTCCTTTTATTTCTCTCTATTTTAGCCGTATTAAAAGGAGAAATTATGCATCTGAAAAGAAAAACATGAAGAGGAGACCCCATTGCCATTACTTTGGAGAGCTGAGATGTGGAGAATGAAAAAGCCATTGGTCTCAGTTTTACTACCACAATGGCCTTTTATGAGAGGGATTAGATACGCCTAGAGCTGGTGCAGCATTCAGTGCTGCCCTGGACAACAATCTGGAAAGAAAGACGGTAAAAATCAGTTTGTCATAAGGTTAAATCACTACAGACTAGCTAGATTGGCTTTTCAGATTGTTTTTCATTTGGGGACACAAGAAAAAAAAACAGAAGGAAAGAGAGAAATATGTCTTTAAAGCTGCTTGGGTTGTCTTTTTTTTTTCTCCCCTTCTCTCCTTTTTTTTTTCTTTCCTGCAAGATGTAGCGTTCAGAAAACATGTTGAGCGAGTTGAGGCATTAAAAAGATCAGTCTTTCGTTGCTGAATGAAAGACTGTTGTGCGTGTGACTCACATACTAAACAGAAATCTGCCTTCAAAGCCTATTTTACTGCCTAATTATATATACACAAAATGTAGCTGTCTGTTTCAATCAAATCCTAGGAAAAAGAATAAAACTCCTCTTAAGATGCAATTTTCATGGTTTTTCATAACCTTAGAACACACACTGCTAATGCAAGAGGGGGAAGTACAGCTGGAAGGTCCAGATAAGGCACCAGTCATTGTTTTGTATTTTTTTTTAATTATTACTTTATAAAGACATTATACCTCCTACTCAGAATGAGGAAAATTAGTGTCCTCTCTTTTTTTTTTTTCTTTACGGGTTGGGGTTTTTTCCTTGAAATCTTGTTATGCATTTCGAGAGCAGCCAGCAGCTATGGAAAAGTTTTTTTAAGCAGTCTCTGTTAATAGCAGCAAGCTTTCAGGAGAAATCTAGGAATTCCAAACCTATACAGACCTTTGTATTGCACTGAGCACTCCATATGAACAAAACCAAATACAGAGTGAAAGAATGCATCATAAAACATAAAATAATTGCTGGCAATCAGCTCTCTTGGAAACTTCCAAGCTGGACAACATGTGTGAACCATTTCTTTTGTGAAAAACAAAAAAAATAGTTGATTTGAGCTCTTTCTGTAGTAATAGAAGTGTGTGACTATATGTATATACATACATATATATAGATACAGGTTTTTTTATCACTTACTATTCAGAAGTCTTTTTAAATAACTTTAACTGTTAAGTTTGATAAGCCATTACAAATTTATGTCCTCTTGCAGATATAAATCATTAAAATGAAATAATGTTTAATGGCTTATCCAATATGTATCTAATTGCACCTTAAAAGTTTCTTACTCTGAAGATATTCCTGGTTGTCTCCCTGGGAGACTGCAGCAGCAGATAAAAACAATGTACTCTGCAAATAGCTGTGCCAGTGAAGAGGTACAGCTCATCATCTGCCTGGGGACAGTACATCTATTCCCTCCACCTGAGCACTCTCTAGATCATTTCAACCAAAATGAGGCAAATTAGTAAAACTATTTTCCCCACTGCTTAAGTAGTTGAACCCATTTAGGCAGAAGTGATTTAGAGGAGGCTCTTCCTGGAAGAGATGAAATTTAGTTACTTCTGGGAAGAGACATGGGAGTGCAGTGATAAACAAGTTGCAGTAGACTTAGAAAATAACTCTATTTCATCTGCAATGGTTGTTTACAGCCCAATAGTAATATCCTGGAGCTGCCTCTATTGTTGTTAAGCCATTGATTCTAGTAGAATATTCTTGCTAATTACTGAAGGGAATAGGTCAAAACTGGTCACTGAAAATTTAATTCAAACCCACATTTTCTGTCCCAATCACTGGCATTACTTGTGCTCACAAAAAGGCTGATCTCTCCAAAACAGGGCAATGTCTGTTAATTACAGAATTAATTAGATAAGGGGCCTGACATGTTCTGCTGTGCAATGTATGTGCATTCAGCCAGAAAAGTTTTCTGGCAAACCTTTCTCCCACCTAATCAATGTCTAGTAATTTGAACTCTGACATACTGCAGCGATGGGGTGAATGGGTAAGATTTAGGATTTCTGGTTGGTGTGGTGAGCTTGCAGGTTTTCTGTATTTCTGAACGCCCTGGCAAATGGGTATCCAACTCACATGAATTGTGTCTTCTCTCTCCCAGAATCGTTACAATGGAGGCTTGTTGAACATAATGACTGTACTTTAGACAGACAATAGGTATGCTAAGGGGATTAGCTGGAGCTACTTCCCTTACCTGCCTGCAGGGAGGGAATTTGGAGAACAAACACGGAACAAAAGAGTTATGGCTCAAGTGAAGTTACTGCAAAGTATGCAGGGGTGTGACTTCACAGTACACTACTGCACTCTTTCTGTTATGGGCATCCTTTGTGCACGGTGAGGGTGCAGTTCAGACAGACACTTCAGCTGCTCTAACAGCTTGCTGCTGCCAAAAGAGGAAGTCCCTTTCTCTAAGACCCCATTTTCCCACTTTCGCTCCAGCCCTTCGAGTTGTGTGGTCTCATCCTCTCCATTGCACAGATCTGGCACTCATTTGACCCCTAAGAGTCGGTGGAGTTTGTTAAGCCAACAAAAACTGTTGACTGTTTTGTGGGGTTAGTTTGTTGCTGGCTCAGTGAACTGAATGAGTGCACTCTGCAGTCAGAGGACCAGATGTGTCACCTCTTAAGGGGGTCAGTGGTAGTGTGCAGTTTAGGTGGGTAAGGAAACTGAGGCCTGAACAATGCAAGACGACCCCTTTTAACTGCAGTAAACCATGAACTGGGTTACACCATTTAATACAACTGTACCGTAAGGACAAAGACCTACCATCACCAGATCTGTGGGTTGAATTGCAAAAAAAAAAAGCCCCAAAACAACCACATTTTAGACATAACGCACTCCCATTCATTTTTCCAAGAGCAGGCTGAGACATACTCGTGAAAGCTCCTCATTCAGAGGAACAGCTAGAAACTTTTGGTACCTAGGAGTAGAAACCCCTTCCTCTGGCACAGCTGCAGTAAAAAGAAATTACCTGCCTCTGTCCTTAGAGCATCAGAATTGTGAGGGCTTTAGTGCAGAAGAATGACTGTGCTATAAATTCACAACAGTATATGTTGCAGTAACTTTCTCAGTGAAAAGAATATATCAAAGAAATCGAGGTGGAACTCATGTAGACACTTGGGAAATCCTAAGCAGATGAAGGGAAGAAATAAACCTGCTTTCATAGCAGAATGAGGAGGTTTGGCAGTGAGATCAACATAAGCAATAGATGATGAGCTGAGCTGAAGGCAGTAAATGGTTTGGAAGACAAATGATTTGGAAAAGTCAGAGAGAATATTCAGGCTATTGACTACAAAATAATCTTCCAAATTTGTAAGAAATCTTAGAAATCCAAAGTAAATCTTGCATGACTTCTTTCAGATACATGGGCTCAATGCAAAGTGACCTGATTTCTTGCTATATTATACCCACTGACTTTTTCCCTGTGTTTCAGGCAGGCTATTTACCTGTTAATCAGACTCACCCATGAGGAATATTTTGGCATTCAGTGCATCAGTCTGGGATGCATTCACTGCACACACATGAAGCCACAGTTTCATATTTTTTTTCACAGAAGATTTCAACAGTCTTATCTTTGCTGCGATGAATTTAACAAACCCAGCACTATTTAGTGACATTGTTGACACATTCGTTTTGTCTCTTTAGCTGTAAAGTTGAGCATGGGTAAATATATCTAAGAGACATCCCTACTTTTAGGACTGGCATAGACTTACTATTCATTCCAAATCTGTAATAGAGTAGCAGTAATTAATTCGGTCAGTCAATCAATCAATCAACAAACAAACAAACAAAACCAACCAACCAACCAACCAACCAACCTACAAAAAACTCAACAAAAAAACCAGCAGCAGCAAACAAAACCAAGCCAAAAACAACAAAAAAACCCGAAACAACCCCCTCCCACCAAATAGCAACCGAAAAAAAAACCAAAACAAAAAAGACTCAGAAAAATATTGTCAGGTTGTCATGGTGATGGAAGTTCAACTGTGTTAATATTTTTACTCCAGCATAGTATTACGGCATCACCTAAAGCCAATGGCACAGGTGCTGGTACAAATGGGGGTCCTGGTCGATGACAAGGTGAACATGAGTCAGCAGTGCCAGGAGGGCCACCGGTGTCCTGGGGGGCATCAGGCACAGCATCACCAGCCGGGCAAGGGAGGGGATTGTCCTGCTCTGCTCTGCACTGGGGCGGCCTCACCTCGAGTCCTGGGGGCAGGTTTGGGTGCCACAATACAAAAAAGACATTGAGCTGTTAGAGAGTGCCCAAAGTGGGGCCATGAGGGTGGTGAAGGGCGTTGAGGGGAAGTCTTATGAGGGGTGGTTGGGGTCACTCGGTCTGTCCAGCCTGGAGAAGAGGAGACTGAGGGGAGACCTCACTGCAGTTACAACCTCCTCATGAGGGGAAGAGGAGGGGTAGGCACTGATCTCTTCTTTGTGGTAGCCAGTGACAGGACCCAAGGGAACGGCCCGAAGTTGTGTCGGGAGAGATTCAGGCTGGATGTCAGGAAAAGTTCTTCAGCCAGAGGGTGGTTGGGCAGTGGAACAGGCTCCCCAGGGAAGTGGTCACAGTACCAAGCCTGACAGAGTTCAAGAATCATTTGGACAATGCTCTCGGGCACTTGGTGTGCGGTGTGACTCTTGGGGTGTCCTGCATAAGACCAGGAGCTGAATTCAAAGATCCTCATGGCTTCCTTCCAACTCAGCATATTCTACGATTCATGAATTTGGTCTTGGATAAAGCCAGTGGTAAACTGATTTCCAGGGAAAACATACGCAGTTTGGTAAACTGCAGGCATGCACATCCTTTCAGTTGACTTTTTATTTGCAATAATAAAGGTTTTGGGAACAAAAGACCAAAAAGAGAGACCAGCACTTCTTTTCTTGTTGTCTTTTGGAGTTTTTCTAAAGTTTTCTTAACTTTTATTTTCTACAAAGAGTTTAAAAAAACCCCGAGAATGTGTATATATTTCTCATAAATATTCTTTTAGAATATGAAGCAGAAGCCAAAGTATTACAGAAACACTAGTAGACAAACTGCTAGATAGGCAGTTGGTATGGACAAGAACAAGATCAAATGTCATGCATGACGTCTGTGGCAGAACAGTCAAAATCACTGAATCCCTAGAGTATGGATTTGGAGAGGACACTGTATAAGAAATCTAAATCTCCGCCATTTAAAAAAACCTTGCAATAAGTATTTTAGGAGGTTCACAGAGCGTATATTCTACATACTACTGAAACATCACAGGCCACAGAATTCATTCCCAAGTCCTACAGCAAATATGACACCTATATCCAAACAGGAAAAGACACAGCTCTAGTATGTCCAAGGAGGGCAGCAGACTTTTTATTCAATGTTGTAAGCCTCTGCAGTAGAGAGGAACCTCACACACGACCACTGGAAAAAGATTAATTCTATAGAAGAACGTCAAGAATACATGCCAGTTAGATCTGAATAAGGATTGTTTCCAGACATCAGTTTAGCATAAAGTTGTGGCAAACACACATGACACAGATGTCTCATAAATGTCACTGCTACTGGAAGCATCTCCTGCCTTCAGCTGTGATCAGTGCCTCTGATGATCCACAAGAGGAATGTAGTTCTCTAAGTGCAGGGAAGCATTAAACTTTCTCACTGCGTTCTGTCCTGGTCTATTACAAAAAGCCCACTCTTGTCGAGTGAAGGTTCATGAAGAAGGAGATTAAAAAAATGCTATAGTGTCTGAACCCTTGCGGAAACTGGTGCTAGGTGTCCTTTTCCAGATGAGCGTCTTTGACAAGATGAGATGCCGCTTACCTTTCCTGTAGAACACAGCCTTTGTCTTGAGGACCTTGAGGTGGGGATATCCGTCCTGCTTGTCACAGAAGTCAGGCAGGCAGTAGGGAACATTCCAAGCAGAGGTTAGCCTTCAATGCTCAGTCCATCCATCCCTAGCTAGGAGCATTTTGGATGAGTCGGTGGTGTGAGATCGTGTTTTGTATACTTCTGTGAGCCTGTACTGCTGTATAAGGACACAACTGTACATAGTTACAGTTATGGCAAGCCCAGATTTTGGATGCTTGCTGTATGAAAAACTTTCTGTTATCTTTGGAAAAAAAAAAGCATTTGGTATTGAAGGCCGTTGCTAAGCTGTTGTAGAATGGCAAAATAATGTTAATCTCCTTCCTTTAATTTTATAGTTCAGCAGTTTAGTTCCCATTTATGCTGCTGAATTGCTGAGTTTCCTAATTTTTTTTTTAAGCATGAATCTAGTCTTTTTGACATGTCAGTATATTCTCAAGACAGATATAACTGACTGTAAACTTCATGTCACAACAGGGTTTTCTCCTTGGGGTTTTGAGTGGAAATTATTTGTCCTTCAATTATCCTTTTTTGATTGTGTGACATAAAAAAACAAGCAAATGTTTAATGGAAGTTTACAAGAACGGACAAAGGAATTCTAACTGTCTACCATGTAGAACACAAAGGCGTAGTGTAAAATGCGTCTTTTGCACTTCCAGCAACATCAGCACAAAATGTGAAGCTTTATGGCACTAATGTGTGTGCACATACAAAAAGAAGTGAAAGTATGAAAGGATAATTGATGTAAAATACTATTTGATTATTAACTTTTCTATCCGAAAATATCTTAGCATTTTACTACCTGTTTTTTTAAAAATCTCAGAAGCCAAATTTGAGTCACATAAGAATACATTAATCCATTTTTTAAATATATGAATGAGTAAAAAAGGAGGGAAATCATTCCCACAATCTAGAAAGGGTTTTGGTGGTTTTATTTAGAACTTCTTAAAAATGGGCTATATGAAGGAGACAGCAACAAAGCCTTAAATATAGATGAGCTGACAAGAACATAGGAGGTAAAAATCTCAAATTGTTCTGAAAGCTTGCTGCAGCACTGCTAACATATTTTGTTACAGTGCTCTCTTAGTCCTTCACTGAATGTCTAATTTCAGATCCTCTGCACGTGCTTTCCTTGCAGGGTTTAATGTACGTGATTAATCTTGACTTGGCTTAATACTGCTAGGAATGTGGCAATGACCTCAGCTGAACACTGGCAAAGTGATTAATGTTACATGAACTGGGATATTTTTTACTCACGATCCTGAATAAACACAGACATGCTGTATTCTGTTACAGACCTTTGCTCAATTGAAAATGTACTGTGGTTTCAAAGAGTAATGTTTCAGATGCAATAAACAACGTTAGAGGAAACATGGCTCTTGTTAAAGAAAATGCTGTTTCAGGCTAAAGTCCCAGTGATCATAAAAGATATATGATGCAATAAACAAAATGAACCACAGGCAAGACAGGTCCATTCAATGACTAACCTCTGATTGAATTTTCCAACACTCTTTGACATTCTGTGAGATAAACTATTCACAAAAGGTCCCTATTAAATACAAGGTTGTAATTTCTTTTTTTTATTATTTTTATAGTGAGGTCTAAGAACTGTGTGAATGTCTCCTATAGGTTGTTTGCGGTTTTGAATATTTTATGATATGGGAAGACAGGCAAACAGTTGCTATGATTGTCAAATGTCTTAAATCAAGTAGAGAAAATGCAATAAAACACAGTTTCCATGGCAACACATTGTAACCTAGTACCTCTGGATTATGAACCAGCTCACATCTATGATCATTATTTGTTGACAAGCATAAATTGAGCCTAAAAGCATAAATTTCCGAGATAAAACTGAAAGCTTGAGCTCAGTAATAATAATATTTAAATATTTCCAAGGTAGTGGCAGCAAATCAAGACTAGTTATGTTGTCATTTGCATAATGTTAATAAGCTAAAGGAAAATGCTTTTATTTTCAAGCCTTTCAGGAAAGATGCAAGAAATATATACATCTCCAAACCTGCAAATAGTAACTGATGTGTGTTGTGCCCTGCTGAAGGAATACAATAGGACCAGTAATACAGAATAATACATAAGATGTTGCAATCGAATACTTTCATTCTGAGTTGCGGTTGTTTGACAAAAACCAGGAGAAAAAAGAGAACAAATATTTGAACACCTGATTGCTAACACCATCTCCTTTTCTGCACAGTGTTTTCCCTGTTGCCCATTGGATGTTTTTATAGGTCACCATGACACACTAAAGCAGAAAAAGGGAAATTAACTTTGTTGGCAGAATTTAGGTATGTCTTTCATCACTACATACATTTCAAAAGCCTAAAGGTGATCAGTTTGTCTGATTTTCACAACTCAGTAAGAATTGACCAAAACAAAAGGATAATGAATCTTGTTTCTGGGTGCTCCTCGCTCTTACTGCTCCTATGCAGGATCACCTGAGAGCATAGGGTTGCAGGTCTCCATTCTCAGAGGCTCCAACAGACAGTGCACAAAGCTCAACCCCAGGAATGTTGGACCTGTGGTACAGTCTCTACAAAGCTGCTCGGCAGCCCTGCAGGTCCCTGAAGCTGCCTGGGCAGTAACAATCAGATACAAAGCAATAGAGGGTTGCCCATGTAATGGAAGTCTCATCCTTCCACCTTACTGTGCAGTCACAGAAACCATAGCCCACGCTTTTCAATTATTTGAGATCATCCTGTTTCCACAGAGGATACAGATTGTTAGTCTGTGGCTTTTCTCCAAGCAAGTTCACTGTTTCAGAAACCTTCTGGTGTCTTATGAATAGGCAGGAATGGATGATCATCTTCATTGCTGAATCAAAATCCTTGTGGTTCGGAGGCTTCGGCATAACTTTCTTAAAGACTCTGTGTCTCATTGCCTTTATGTTGTTGATGGAGTTTAGGAAGAGACTTGATAATATAGATCCTAAACATAGATCTGTGCTCATATGAACTTGTGACCTTAGTGGTTTGTGTAAACTTAGTGGTTTGTGTCAACAAAATTAATTGTTCCGCTTTGCACTAAAAACCAGACAGGTCTGACCAGCACTGAAAACTGTAACAGGCGAATTCAGTAAGTACATGCAGCAGCTTTGGGACCAATGGAAGTATACAGCATGGCAGAGCTACTTACAGCTTTAAAGTCTAGTTATGTGGATGAATAAATCCTTCTTAAAATAAAGTTGGCTTTTTTTTTTTACTAGCTACCTGACAACACCTTTGTAGACATTCCTACAACATTTTGTAACAGCCTCTTACCAGTTTCGGAAACAAGTGGCTCACAGAGGTTTTCCTAGCAGAACACACCTTCTGGGTCTTCACAGGCATTGTCATGTAAATATCCACTTGAAGACCTTTAAAAATACAAGTTTCTTGGGCTTCTTTATGTAGGACAATTGCTGTGACATATCTTAATGTGTATAAATAATGCAGCAGGGAATCTTAACACTGTCATTATGCCTTACGGCTTTTGACATTTTCTATGGCTTAGGGAAAAATGCAGAACTGGCTTTCATACAAATACAGTGGAGCTGGAATTTTATATTCTAAAGATCACAGGCATTCCCAGACATTGTCTGGGTACCTGAAGAGCAACACCAGTACCTTAGGGGATTGAGGGAACGTTGAAGTACAAAAGCTAGTTGCACCTATTTTTGGAAAATTTTGTGTGGACCCGAGGTTCTTATAAGTTTACTGATTCACTAAATGATGTATTGTGCTTGAAAAGAACCTTCAGTACAAAGGGAACAAAATGATATTTAAGAATCAGAGGCATGTAGTTCTTGTCACTTTATCAGTTGCCTACCATAAATAAACTCCATGAGGCAATGAAGAATTAGCAATTAATCATTGTCATATGAGTGTGGGTACAGCTCGAGCATGCCTTTTTTTTTTTAATGATGTTCAGTGGCACCAGTAGAAGCCAGGGGAAAAGTAAAATCTGTTCACAGCATGTTGTACTCGAAGCAGAACCTTTTCCTCCTGATGTCCCTGTGATCTGAACACATTGTCCATATCTTGAATCTCCCTATTTTAGACTTTAGAATAAGGATCCTGCTTGGATTGTTGATCCTATATGAGTATCTAGCATAAGTGCTAGATGTCCTTAGCTTGGCATTTCTGCATTAAATAATGTCTGAGATAAGCCCTCTTGCTCTGTGTTCTGTGTTGGATCTCAGACCTTCATCTGTCTTGCATATTGCATCTTCTCTATGGTTTGCTAATGATAAGGTGACTTTGGAGGTAAATCGAAGTGAGAATTTTTTTATGTAATCTGAACTCTGAGTGTGATTTCTGAAGCATATTTCTATATGAATGAGTAACCCCATAACTCTGTAAGCTATATTTATCAAGACAGTGCTAAATATGCAAGCACTACAGTGATGGACAAAATGTAAAAAACCCATTCAGCTGAGATAGCTGTAATTTTTTCTCAATTAAGCTACTAAAAAAGAGTTTAGAAGAAAAGTAACCAGAAACACTGAACTTGGTAGCATCAAGTGTAGGTTTCGTCAGAAAGGACTATAGTATTGTAATTTTAAGGTGGTTCTTGGGATGTATTGGTTGAGGGAGATGCTCGTGGTTTCAGTAACAGGATCAAGCATTCTTCGATGCTAAATAGGCTTTGCAATCACAAAATTTGTTTTAGTGATGGTGACTGAAACATCTCTTAGTGATCTGGTGCTCCTTTTGGGGAGCCTGTTTCAGCAGACACCATAATTACTTGCATTGTTTTACATCTGGATTAGCTTGCTCCATGGTGGTGTAAATCCTGCTTGTTTTCAGCAGCAAAGTTCTCATGGGCCTATTGCTCTGCCTTTTTTTTTTTTTTTNAGTCAGTAGAGTTGTCTGGAAGTAAAAGCAGAAGAACATAATTGTGAATTGGAAAAGTACAGGAACATCTATTTCGCTCATTAAATTCCCAATTAAACACATCATTGGTCCAAATCATTTGCAAAGGCCAGTGCAAGGTCATGTCGTTTATGTCACTTAGGCAGAATAGTTTATAGTTGGCATATCTGTCCTGCTGAGCACATGATATTCAAATAGGAAATGTGTAAGAAGATTTTTAAGGGGCCCAAGCAAAATCTACAGGAATGCTTTAGGCTGAAGAAACTGTTTAAGGTTTGGCGCATAATACATGTTTAGAGACTGTTTCCTTTGCCTTGGTTTGCCCTCCATTCCCTCCCTTACTCCTGCACTTATTTTCTTTCTTTTCTTCATTTTCTTTTTCTCTCCCTTCTTCCCCCATCCTTTTCTTTCAAACTGCTTATATACTGCTATGGATATTCGTAACACATTTAATATATCATGGCATATCTACTCACAGTTTTATGCTAAAATCGCAATCAAATTTGTAAAGCAGAATTAATAAATATATGACGTATCCACTTTCTGCATTAGCTGTTGTGTTTAAATGGTGTAGCTCACTGCGTTCACTGAGAATTTGCACAGAGAAAACCAAATTAGGAGTTGAGCTAATCCAAATGAAATTACATCATACAGGAGTTTAAAATTGGGCCTGCTGCATCTTGGCCATTAACACCTGTCTCTTTGATTCAAAAGTAGCTTCATCTACGTTACAAAGTATTTCAGCTAGAAGGGATAATCTATGTTGAGTTATAGAAGCTTAGAACTAATCATGCAACATAAAACTCCAGGGTGTTTGTACTGCTGCTTTGTCCGAGAGACACTAGAAGGGATGAATTTACTAGTGGTAAACTCGTGGGGTTTTGTGGGGTGTTATGACATGCTGCAGCTTCGAGTTGCAGCCTTTAGCTGGTCACTGTGCCCCTTTCCAAAGGCTACAGAAGGGCCCACAAGTGCATTGCTAAGCAGCCTGGAGGATTGTCCTTGGCTGCAACACAAACCCCTGCAGTGCAGCCGTGACCTCCCGGCTGAGGTCAAGGCACCACCTCTTGAACGCCAACGAGTCTGTCAGGGCAGCTCACGCACTGCTGCTCACAGCATAGTTGCTGAGCCCCAGGGGCACAATAGCAGCTGCCAAAGCTGTTTGGAAGTCCTCCTTCCTCCACTGTGCAGGCTGCCCCATGAATGGCACATTACAACCCTAAAGGCTTATGACATTTGCATTTAGTCTAATGCAAACATGGCTATTGACTTGCATACATTATGTTGCACTGGGACCAACATTTTTCTGGGTTTTTTTGATTTTCGTTTCAGGCTTCACAGAGAATATATTTTACTCTGCTGTAATTAGTTTGCTCTTCGATTTGGTTTAGGAGGTAAATGATGTATTTTTCTAGCTGCAAGCATAAGTTCTGTATTCTCCAGCTTCACAGAATGAAGTAGTAGCTATCATAGCCAATCCACAGCATTTAATTTTCTAAACTCACCTTTGAGGGGAAAAAAAATACAACAACAAAAACAAACATCAAACAACAAACCTTCCTACCTTGGGAAAAGAAATAAGACCAACCTAAACTTGAGATAGTTGAAATTATGATCTACTCAGATTGAGTGGGTGAAGGAAAGGCTGCTCTACTGGCATGCCCTTATTCCAACCTCCTCTTATCATTAGTAATTCTATTCCATTCTTATCTGATTATGCAGGGACATATTAACTCACTGGCAAATGAATACACTATGGAAAAAACTCCCTCAAATGCAAATTAAACAGGAGTTGCTGATACTGAGCACAAGGAAGCTTCTTGTACTCCTACCCGTCTGCTGACAAGGAGCTGCCAGCCACCCTTCCTACAAAAATGAAAACCATAATCTAGCAAATATTGCAGAAATTATGTCTTTCTCATCTCCTTGAGTGAAATCTGATATTCAGTAAAGCCTTAACATTCACACTTATTACTTATCTGACATTATGTTTTTGAAATGCCACATTTCAACCTTTAAAATAAAGCAAAGAGCAAGCGTTAGAATGCACGTTTGCATCAAGCCAAATTGTTGAACCCACAGACACACTCAGGCCTCAGGGGTGCATGATTTTTCTAGGGGTTTATCATCTCTCCCGGGTCAGTTCAATGACAACAGTAAAACTCCAGCACCTTGCAGGGCTTGACAGATGGAAAAAGAACCAACATTTTTATGTGTTTTTCGGGGATTTCACTCTGGTCAGCTTTATGAAGTTCACTAACACCCCTTCACTTGAGCTTTAAGCATACAAAGTGTCATCTGTATGAGAAAAATGGCAATCAAAACAAAGAT
>VZTF01001880.1:166454-181599 GCA_013397755.1 Cnemophilus loriae
TTAAAGGTAGCTCCAAATAGACTATACACCGAAATGCACACACACACAGGAAAATTGCTTGTATCTTTTCAGTTTTACTATTATTCAGTTTTCATTTTTGAACCAAGACAAAATTCTCCTTAAGTTGTTTTTAGAGCTATACTAGGTAATTTCTAAATTTTTTTTTGTAGTCTACCAGTGATTTCATACCACCATACTTAGGAAAAATGACACATTATTTTTTCATAGGGTGAAGGTCCAGGTGGGCAGGAGAACATGTGATGTTGCATGTATGCATTTCTAGGCTCTCTGAATACCTACTGGGCCTGATTTGCAGGCAAAACAAGGATCTGTGCCTCAAGCCAATGTGTGCAAAGCACACTCAGCATTCGGGAATATTTGTTTTTGAGAATGCATGCAGGTCTTTATGTTCATAAGCCATTTGTGTTAAGTGGGTACTTGTACTGTGGAGAACTGCACCCATCGAGACAGCCAAAAACCACTGAATATGTTGTCAGGTTCACAGTCAAAACTCCTATTTTGTATCTGCGATACAAATCATTTAGGCAGCAAGCATGGAAGATGCAAAAAACACAGAGTTATAAATGGCAGCTTGTGTTCTTTGAACTGCTTTCAGGAAAAATAAGCTGATTTGCTGAGGTTCTATTTGAGCAGACTGAGTGAAAACAATTATTTATATTTTATATGTGTCATTTCACGTTACTTCTACCTTTTTATTTTGTTATGTTTTTATCTAACACAGTTCTATTTTACTTCATCCTTCAAATTAAAGTAATGAAAACTAAGAACTGGCACAGTATGAAGTTACAATTTATTTAATACTTTGACTTTCCAGAGCTCAAATACCTCTGATCCATTTGTTTCATGGTGTTAGTTGGCTTAACCTTTTTAGATTTCTCCAAACAAAATAACTTGAGCTGCAGCAAGCTGTTTGCCAGGGATTCGAACTGTGTAAAGAATGGGGAAAAAAGTCAGTTAGCTCCTTAGTGTGTTGAAGAAAATATATTTACTCTCATTTGTGTGTTAGACTCCTGCTCACCTGGCTTCATTGTTGTTACTACGTCAATTCTGCCTGTACAATATGCTCCCATTTCCCACACTAATCTTGGCAACTGTTTCTTGAAATGTACAGGGCATTAATAAAAATAGTAGCAAAAATAGTATTCAATATGAATGCCCTTTTTCTATAAGGTGAAGTGTTAATATAACAATTCTTGCCTATAATCTGTATTTATTCAATGGAAAAACTATCGAAGGTATGGTAACTGCATGAAAGGATTCCCTGTATTTGCTCACTCAGGTTCTTTACACATAGTATTTTAAAGCACAGCTTATTTCATTTTGACACAACACTAGGCTTTTCTTTTTCCAACAAAAGGAAGGAGAAAAGAACCAGACATACCATATTGCAATTCAGCTTGGAACAAATAATAGAAGCCAGTATTTCAGGGTAGAGGACTTCAGCAGCTCTGAAAATGAGTGGAGGCCTATGGGGAATAGTCAACTGAATAATAAGGCTGGGTGATTCTCATATAAGGTCCAAGATATTTTTAGTAAGATAGCTTGTATAGGAGCACTGTGTTCAAGTAAGCTGTTGATATTCCAGAGAAAATGCAGAAAAAAGTAGATGAGAAATTTAAAGACTGGAGTGCAAACCTTATTGTGAAAGGTTTGGGGTTTTATTTATCACAGAGAAGTTAAATGAGAGCATTGGTCATAGTCACAAATTCCTATAAGGAATCAGAAATTTGCTGATTTGGAGCTCCATTAGAGACATAACTGCATGGAATGTATTGGTGTTAAACTTAGATAAACTCTGATCACCTCCGTGCCATCTTGATGGGCAGCATTCCTTCTAAAAATAAAGCTCATTAACTATTTTTACCATGTGCAAAGAATTTTGATAGATTCTCCCTTGCTGATCCAAATACTCTGGCCCAAGCAATGAGGGGAATATATTCCCAGTTCTGGTCATGACTTACAACCAGTTTATTTGGCTTTCTGCCTCCAGGCTTCTTGGTCAGCAGCACAGCATCAGCATGGTGCAGGGCTTCTCTTTCTGAGCAGCAGTGACCTGATAAAGCCATCTTCTCAAGGCAGAAAGTGCCTGTGAAGACAATAGCGCGTGCCTTGCTTTCTAGCATAGAGAAGAGGAATGGCAAGAGGCAATGCAGGGATTGCCAGCGTATTCTGGTCCTGCTGCCAGAAAGAGAAGCCATCACCCTTGTCCACAGCCTGGCAGTGCGCATGGGGATCTGGCAGGGCTGGGGAATGTGTGGCATGACCTCTGGATCCATGATACACGTTGTGTTTGTCATCCTAAGGCAGCAGCTCTCCCATTCTAAGGCAAGCAGCATTAGTTGCTAGACCAATCACCCAGTCCTTGCATCAGCCTGGGGAAACAACATGTGTGTATCTTGCCTGTATTTTAGTTGAGCTTTTCTGTGATAGGGATAAATGACTGAGAGAAGAAAAAAAAGCAAAACCCACCAAACAAAAGAGCACCAATTCATCTTGTATGAGTCACTAGGCAGTCTTCAAGTCATGATGACACTGAAATACTAGTGACCCTGCTGGGATAAACTCAGCTGCTACATGAAATGCCCATGTTATTTGAACATCTTTTTGGACAGCTTCATTTAAAATGGGCTGTCTTCAAACTATCAGTGCCCTTCAAGAGCCTCATCTGAGTCTCCATATTATCTTCGGGTCAAATTACAAACCTCATTCAGCCAGTCATTGTGGCTGGCTTAGGGCAATGTAAGTTACAGTCAGAGTAACAGGAAATAATTTCAGATAATATCTTATTACTTCTGTGAATTCTGAGGTTTTGGTTTTCTGAAATATAAATGTAAACATAAAAACACACACATGAAAAGAGAGAGAATGTTTGCCAGTTGGTATGTTTTCCAGCCTTTTACAGCTCCAGAAATATTCTGTGGGAGATTTTATGGTGAATGTTTTCCAATTTAGCATAGTTATAGCAACTGAATATTTGACCCGTTTTCCTTGGAAGAGTATTTTCAATGGATCCTTATACAGCAACAATCTCTCTATTCTTGTGAAAATTGTGAGTTTGGGCTCAGGTTTTTTGGTTTGTTTGGTTGGCTTTTTAATTTTTTTTTTTTTTTTTTAAATTTAATGACTGCCACATTCCACTGCAAAAACATTATCACTGTACTCTTCTTTCTCCTCAGAGAGCAGGTCTCTGCTCCTTTTCACTTCAGGTGGATGATGTAAAGTCTTATTAATGAAGAAGCAATCTGTGATCAGCATCTGAGAGCTCTTTATACCCTGTGCTAACAATGTTTTGATATAGTCTCCCCCCTCTCCCTCCCCCAGCTGGCTTCCCGTGTGTGCTGGAGCCCTTGCTGGCAGCCTGCCCGGCGAGCAGCGCTCCTGTAGATTTCAGCCTCTCTCCAGGAGTTGCCTGCCTTCAGCATAATGGGCAACATTGAAAGCAGCAAGGCGTTCGGTCGGCAAGGTCAGAGTGCCTTTCATTCCTGCAATAATCAACCAGTGTAGCTCTTCCTCAGACCTGGGGAGAGAGAAGATAGAGGTCAAAAGAGCAATTACATTTCACGTTGACTCCAGGAAAGGCTTGGAACACAAAACTGAAAAGAAAACAGCATAGAGCCTCTCTCTCCCACATTCCTTTTCCTGGTCATTATTATTAGAACAGTGCAGCAACCATATCCATTATAAGCACTATAACATGAAGAACCATTTTCCTCCGGTGGATGAGATCTTTCTTCTCAGATGTTTAGTGCTGTCAGCATCTTGCAGAGGAATGTAAATGAGAAACAGCATGTATAACCAGATACAGTGAGTAAAGGCTATTAATTGCATTTAAATTTTAACGCTAGCCAACTCTGGAGCAAGTAGTTACACTAATTTCCATCTGTAATCTGTCTTTGAATTATCATAGCTTTATTTATTTAGTGTTAAGATGATAATTTAGGGAATATAATTTAGATGAAAATGTCAGTAATTTTCATTTGCCATATTGTCATTTACAGAGCTGTCTTTATTTGACCCTACAGCTGCTGGGCCTAATTACTTTAATGGCATTAATTGTAGTGACCATTGAGGTATTTTAGCTTTCAATTGCTATTACTGCATAGCTGAGATCATTGCAAAATCATCATGTTTGTTTCACAGACATCTTCTGTTGCTTCCTTGTATTCCTAAAGTGTAGTCTGCCAAAGATTTAGCCAAAAAAAATCCCTGTGAAACATAAATTTTAGACAGCCCTTTCAGCACAGCAACCTGTAAATTCTAATGTTAATGTAGTGCGATAGTAGAAGAATGTAACTGATCCATTTACTCATTGCCCTACCCTGTCTTTCTGAAAGCTGAATTAGCTCTGTGTTGACAAAGGATTAAGAAACTTGGTAGTGACATTCCTCACAGTAAACAAAGCCTCTCTCATTCCACATTTCACACTGAAGGCAGCCACTTCAAGAGTATACACTTCTTTGTTTCCAGCTATAGAGTGCAAACATGGCTTTATTCCACGGTTTCCTATGAAACAAAATGTGAGTACAATGTCTCTATCCCACAGAACACCTGGTATTATTCACTCTTCTGTTGAAAGCACTATTTCACTAACGGATTGAAAAACATATTTATTTTATCAAGTATGACAAGCAACAGGATTTTTTTTTTTTTTTGTGTTGTTACTGTCGCATGGCAAGACGAAAAGAGACATAAAATTTTGTTCAACATCTTTTGAGTTCAGGTCTTTTCAAGTACAATACAATTGGTAGCCAGCACTTAAAAATCACATGTAAACAGAGCATTGCTCTAGGCAAGGTCCTAAAACTTAGACCTCACCAAGGCAAAACAAACTGAGGATTCAAGACCAGCTGAATCAACATGAAACAGAGATTTGTTTAGATGGTGGAAGCTGTTCACATCCCAGTGGACTGCAGTGCTGTAGCCTTACCAGCTCTGACATCTCCCCGGCCATGTCAGCATTTGGCCCATTGGGAACAGTGGTTAAAATCAGTTGTATGAATTGGCACCATATTTTCTTTGATTGCAGTGATATCTGCTAGAGACAAATGCTATTCAAATGGTTCACATAAGCTTTTGCAACTGTGGGTGGTGTTGTTTTCTGTTTGTTTGGTTTGGTTGGTTGGTTTGTTTGTTTGTTTTCCAGTGGCTACCATTTGCTAGAAGAACAATTATGAAGTGGAGTCCTGTAGTGTGTATCATTGTGGTGTATCACTGTGAAAGACATGGCCTTAAAAGGAGGGTTTAGCATGGTATTGTAATAGAAAATTCTGTTCATTTGCCGTTCCTTAAATACAAATGAGCTTTACTGGTCTTCCCTGGACAGATCATGGGAAATAAGGCTTTTGTAAAAATGTTCCACTGGTAACAATCCTCCAATTATAATCAGCTAGATAGTCTGTGTAGAGAAAGATACAGGAATATAAATGTTAACTTTCTCATTACTGTTCTACTAATTGAACACAATGCTTTCAGAATATGACAAGATGCATCAGTTTTCCCTCTTTGAAGATGTTTCCCTACCATGATGACTTTTTGTGAGTTAGTAGAAGTATACATGATGAAAATCTTCTCTGTTGAACAGATATATTGATTGCTTCACCTCTGCATTACCTGGCATAATCTTGACAAAGGAGATCCTGCATCTGTATATGATCTTTATTCTGTATTGTTTCTGTCATTAAAACAGAAAAAGCCATGCTATAGAACTAAGAAGAGATTACTTTAATAAAGAGGGGGCTTAACTGAATAACTTAATGCTATGAACAGAGACAGAAAGGAGAAAAATGCAACTCTGGTAAATTTTTGGTAAGTCTGCATTGCCTGTGTGTTTCCATTCCTAGTTTATTTATAAGTTCTGTACCAGCAGTATACAGAATTTTTCAGTCATGTCTAATTTATAAGACAAAAGAATCCATGGAGCCCTTGTGTCATGAAGCCTCATCATTTATTGACAATCTTAGGCTGCAGGATGAGGCACCTGTAAACTGGCAGCGCTGACAAAATCACAGCCATTCCTGTGCACACCTCGTGTTGTCCATTCCCTCCACTGTGCTGACCAGCAGCCTGCCAGAAGCAGCATTTGTGAAGCAGAGGCTAAAAGCAGATAAGGGAAGTGATCCATCTGAAACGCATGGAGACAAACATGGGCTGTCTTTCAACTGTATCAGTTTCCTGATCCCAGCTCACGGCACAAGCACATAAGCACTTGTGGTGGCTCCGGCTGCAAGGTGACACCAGTCTGGAGAGGATCAGCCAGCAGCTAAGAGGGCAGAGACCTCTCCAGCAGCAGGAGTGGCATATGGACCTCATAGTACGGCTTTAACCTTCTGACATACTTCTGTGATCTCTTGCCTCAGCTCTTCTCTAATTAAGGGAAGCTGACATTATAGCAAACAAAATCCAACTGTTAATTGGCTAAGTGTATCTGACAACAGCATTAGAACTGCTCAGAGATACATTCATGACTGTGATTCACCTTGCTTAACTGCATACCTTACGAGATGTAGTTTCTAGAAAAGTGCATCCTGCTTTATATGTCTCATGGTAAAAGTGGAAGCATTCAATCTGGTGGTCTCAGTGCATGAAGAGATGATGAGCAAGGCCTTGATGTGGACTAGCCACAGAAGGGTAAGGTGTCCCAGCTGATCTAACTTAGTGACTGTAGCAGAGCTCCAGGTAGAGATCATTTACTGAAATAGGCATTTGGGATAGCTGACTGATAGAAGTACTTCTTCCAAACAAGGAAGTCTATTAGACTCCACTTAGTCACTAGAAGGAATAGCTTAGAAAAGTACCAACCTCCCTAACAGCACATGATATAGTTCCAGCTTTTAAAAAAAAACGCAAAAACCAGCAAAACAAAAAAAAACCAACCCAAAAACTTTCCCATAAAAGTCAGGGAAAAAACTCTCACTGACATTGTTCAGAACAGGAAAAAGATCAATAGTCTGTAAAATGTGTGTATGTGCTCTGTTTATGGAAAACTAAGCAATATAAAGCATATGGCAATGCCACATGGAAAGAAATATTTCAAAAAATATTTGCTATAGGAATAAGCTTGTCAAGGGAAGAATTAGTGATGGAGCTCTTTAAACGATGTTAAACATTTCAATCCAGACTTGACCTCATTTTGTACCTTCATCCCTTACTGATTGGAATTATTTATTTAATTCCATTTTATTTTATTTTCTGGTAACTCTCCAGACTTCTTGGAATCCTCTAAAATTTAATACTCGATCAGAAAATGTAGTATTTCCCAGTAAAACCCCTTATTCATTAAATTGCCTATTATGAATTTTCCTTTTAACAGATTCTCACAGGCTCATGAAGGAGGTCTGGAAATAGCACATCATAAAAAATCAGCAAAGTCTCCTGTAATCTTCAGCTCGTTCTCTTACAAACTTGCAGACTTGCTAAATACCTTGAAAAGATAAGAAGGACCTTGTGTCGTGCTCCGAAGAGTAATGAACATACAGTATGGTATGTGGAAGAAACTAGTAGGCTAAACTTCCGCAAAGTCAAGTATTTTATGGTCAGAAAATGCTCTTGAAACTGAACTTATTTCCTTTCAGACTAATTGTTACCTGACTGTGACAACCTATAGAAAACTAGGATGTGAGATTCTCCTCGAGGATGACTCAAGGTAAAACATCTCTGTGTGGGCAATCTCTAAATCTCCAGTGATGTCTTTCCAACAGCATCTCCATCTCCGTAAATTCCATCAAGACTTACTTTAACAGTGCCAGTTGCCAGCACTGGTTCCCACTGCTGTCATTCAAAGGGATTCCTGACCTCTGATCACATGGAAGAAAATGCAGCTTCTCAGAACACACATCTGGAAGCACTATATTAGACAGCATATGCTCACACTGATCCTTCTCTGCTGTTTCACCTGCATATTGTCAGCAGACAAAGTGCCACCTTTATCGTACAGACTAAAACAGAAATGGTCCAGCTTCTGCTGTCACAACATTTATTTCAGTGCTTCAAGTCATGACTTCGTGTCATCGCATGTTTGCCTCACTGAGGTTAAAAGACAGGGTAACCTGCATGTACTACAGCTTGTAATTGCATTACATGTTTGATGGTGAAACAAGCCGAGAAGTTCTTCCCTCCATCTGTCCTTGGCTGCTTGTTTGTACTTTCACACAAACAAGAAATTACACCGTAGTAATAATACTAACTAAAAAAACCCAAAACAAACAAACAAACAAGCAAAAAAAAAAAAAAACCAAAAAAAAAACAAACCCCAAAAAAACCAAAAAGCTGGGCATTACTGTTTAAAGGACATCTACAATTTTTGGATGAAGAAATTGCCTTCAGATTCATTGCTGTAAAAGAAGCAGTGGTTACCTTTGGGATGAAGAACCTGGAGAACTGCTGAGGAAAAGTGCCATGTAAACCCAGAGGAAAATGTATGTAGGCAAAATCTGCATATTGTGTCCCAGCATACTTTGTAAGATTTCCATTAATTAAAGGCTGTTTGATGAAAAGCAATATACATTTTAAATAAATTAATTCACAAGTGGTGTATCAAGGAAAGTTGTGATTAATTTTCTCTGGTGGTGTTGTCCAGCTTAATAGACAGTTATGACCTTTCAAAAATAGATTTCCATATACTGTTGTTTTCCACAAATTATAGTATAAAAGATTGTTATGAATTCTGCAGGAGCTATTATGGATACAAGGAAGTCCACAGAAATAAGTGACAGCCTAGTTCTTACACCATGAAGTGCAGTTACCTTAAATATCTGTCAGGACAAAAGATTTTAATTTATTAGAAAGAAAAGCAGTGAATCAGCAAAGTCTTGGAGAAAATGAAAAAGCTATGAAAGAGTAGAGTGTCCAGATGAACACCATATATGCATGAGAACAGACACTATTATTTTTTTTCCCAGTAAATGTAGGCATGCAAATGCTTCAGAGGGGGTGAGCAAGGATGCTAAAATCTTTCCAATGACTCCTTATATGGTTGCTGGAACTTCTGCAGCTTCTCCTTTGTCCTGGTTTCTCTCAGTCAGCATTCTTTAGTCCCAAATGAAATCCCTCTGAAGACTTTATAAAATCCAGGAATAATATAATTCACTTTTTATGTGCAAAGGCCAGAGGTGCCTCTCAGCATGGCTCCTCAAAAGTGTGACTTGGATGTCAGGCAAGAGTATCCTGCTGGGCATTGAATCCTGAGCTTTCCAGAATGTGAGGGGGAGGTTTTCTCAGACTCAATGGACATTCATTTAATCCCTAAGCCAATGAATGAATAACACAAATATAAAATTGATATCAATATTAATACATTTTATTTTACTGTTTATTTGTAGATCATATTTTGATATAACTATATGCAATTTATTATTTATTAGTTAAGAATTTTCATTATTAGCTTACTTAATATAAATGTAAATAATTAACAATAGTTAAACTAGTTAATAGAATTTGGGGGATTTTTCTTTTTGGGAAAAAAATCTATGCTGGAGACATCATCTGGAGAAAGTCTCAGTAGTTCTTTAAAGCCTTTTTCGAGATTAAAAACACTGCAGTAGAATTTATTATGTTGATTTGCTCCATTTTTTTTTTCCAATAAAATGTCCAGAATTGAATTTTTGTTCCACATTGCTGTTTACAAGACTATATTTGAAACATCTTGAGCAAGAAGCAATTGAAACAGCAATTAATGGCTGAGTGTCTCTGCCATCCTCAAATTTTCTATGCTTTGCTCATGCGGAAAAGTAGAATTGAAACTACACCAAACAATGTGCGATGAAGCTTTGTCTGCTCATTTAGAAATCCAAGCTTGTGGCACAATTTCCTCACCTCCTGGATTCAATGGCATCATACACAGACTTGTCTATGATGGATGCTATTCAGTCTAAGGACCTGGAATGGTAATTTTCTTCCCCTTTCAGTATATAAGAGACAGAAAGACGAGAAAAGAAACCTCAGGATAATTTCTTCAGATGAGTTTTAGCAATCAGTGAGTGAAAAGGTATTTCTTCAATTTCCTTCAACAATTTTCTTGTAACTTTTGAAAAAACTGAATCATTATCCACAGAGTAGGTGGTGTAATTTTAGTTCTGATCCACATTTGCTCTTTTGCCTAATAAGTAGATGTAATCCTCATTTTATCAGACAAAGCCAATCCTGCTTTTAACAGTGAAATCACTAATGGCCTGGTAATTTTTCATAATTTTTTTAATTGCTCTCCTGTTGTCTTTAGTGCTTTTCTTGCTGCTTACAGCATTTGGCCTTCATAGCTTTGCTTGTCTGTATTCTTTTCAGTTTTCTATTTTTTCTTTGTCCTCCTTTCTTTCTGACTAAATGTCTTCTGATGCTCCCTGGTATCTCATCAGTTTGCAATTAGCTTTGCCTGTTTATATTTCTCTCTTTCAACATTAGTATTTCTTGCACTTACTTGACTGTAGTCACTACTTGACTATAGTCCCACAGTCTTCTAACTATGCCTTTGTGGACTAATATAACAAAATTGTCAGTTCAATAAGATGCATCGTGTCTGTCTTTGGCCCTTTCTATGCCTATATATACAGCACCTGAAGCAAGAATCAGAAAAAATTCTAGACAATCTATTCCCACTTTGTGGTCCTGGTAATCTTGTATTATTTTCTTTTAAATAAAATAACTGCAGCAAAAAGGCTTATGAGTGCCTCAGACCATAAATGCCCTATCATTTGCTGATTTGGGTGGTGAAAAAGAAGAGAGAGGTGATGGTCTAATTTCCCTCTGGCTGGAGAGACACCTGATGAGATTACTTTCTATGCAAGTTTTACACTTCCTGTTTAAAGGAGAGAGAAATGATCCTCAAAGGGAAGATTTCAGATAGCCTTCCACAGGAGAGTGTTCCAGTCTGGAGATTCAGAACAAGGCTGCTGTGCCAATTGTCTGGCTAGGATGGTAACTCCAGTGCTCTGTGTGCTGGCTGTGCTGCACCCTTTTGGGATGTGCCTAGCTCCCCCCAAGCCCTCCAAAGGCACACCATGCAGCTCACTCAAGGATCCTTCTCTAGGACCCCAGACAGTTTAAGGCTGTCTGCTGTGGCTAGAGCTGTTAGGAAAATCTGGCCCTAAGTGATCGGGGGAAGATGTGTCATGATCAAATTTGGAAAAAAACCTGAATTACAGCACTTAGTTTTAGAAGGCTATTTTCTCTACATTCCTTATCAAACTAACAAAGAAATTTAGGTTCTGCCTGACAAATAAGTACTGAAACAGGCTGACTTACCCACTGAAGTCCAACATTCCAGTTTAGGCACTTTTGGTAGAAATACAGCATGATATGTAAAGAATACCATCCTTGAACTCTGCCACCTTGGGGAATTCGATTCTACTGATATTCCATTGTCACTTTGTTGATAAAATGCTTGACCTGTTGCTCTTAGAGTGGTAGTCATAGTTATGAAAATGTATATTTCCTTTAGGCAGTGTGTTAGCATGATATTGCAGTAGCACCGAAGTAGGAGACAAGTCCTCTTTGGTGTTAGAATGGTGTTCTCTTCCGCAACATTTAAAATAGTTGCATATGAGCAAACACAGGTAGGGGTGAACACTGCTGACACTGGTGGAAGAAAATAAGCCCCAATGTTAATATTTTCTCAGGGAAAAATTACTGGATGAATCACTGTGTGGAGTATATGGAGGTTTTATATATTATGACCAGTGTGGCTATCCCAACTGCAATTTATGCATTTGCTATAAATTGTCCATGCTGAAAATCATGCAGGAATTCTTGTGTTATAGATATAAATTGAGGTTTGCAACATTTTATTGGCTAGTTAGGTAAGTGATCTATCATTTGCATTTTCAAGGATTTGGGGAATGTTGAAGGTGTATCTTCATGTAAACTTGTGTCTAGCTAGATATGTTATTTGCAGATGAGGACCTGTCCTCAAGGATCATGATATGGTCATTTTATTTTTTTGGTACTCTTCAGGAAGAAACTCATGAACAATAGTAAAACTTTGCCACGAATGTAGTGAGAGAATTTTATTTTGTTTTGCAGACTTTTGGAGGGACTGGGAAAGGGCTAAAATAGCTTGTGACAGTAGACAATTGTAATAAATATTATCCGCGTTCTAGGGGCAATCTATAACATTTCTACATAACTTCTCTCAAGATCCAGCTCATTTTTAATTTAACCACTTGAATGCTACACAAGAGCTAGCATGGTCCAGATGTCCTGGTGTGAAAAGATCAGTGAAGGCAAGGGGATTTTCTCCCACTCTCCCAAGAAGAAGGGGCAATGTTTCCTGCATGGGTAGCAGAAGACACACAGTTAGGAAAGAGATGAACAGATGAAGGTAGCAGCGAAGAAGGAAGCAAAAGCAACAAACAAACAAGCAAGCAAACGAGCATTCTCCATGAGACAGATTGCAGTCCAGATTTCAAGAACGCTTCTGTAAAAGAATGCTTTCTTGTCAAATAAAAAGCTCTGCAAACCAATTTTATCCTGGCTATCCTTTGAACAAGCAACTCTGTGGAGCCATAGACTCTTTCTTAACTGTGGCTACTTGCCACAGATTCACTGTGCCTAATTTTTGAGTCGTGCGAAAGAAAAAATGTGCATGATAAGCAAAATTAACATGTGTGATACAACAAGCAAAGGTTCCTCTAGAATTTTGGGGTTAACCACATATAATACTAAAAACAAAGAATAGCAGAAAAACAATTACACTGCTAGTGTTGGATAACAAACAAAAATATTTATCACTGACATTTCAGGCTAGAATTTGAAAGGTCAAATGGGCAGCCATGCAGAAAAACCTTGCGTGTGGTAGCTTGTCTAACCTGTTGTGAGTTGCCGTAGCTGAGGGTGGATCAGTCTTGCTGCGTGCAGTTGTCTCCTGACAATTACGTAACTCCCCACCTGCAAATATCAAATTCACACGCTCAGTCTTTTTTTAGAGAACATATGCTCTTACATGTGCAATGTATTTCTGACTCTTTAAAACAATCAGAGTTCTCAGCCTGTATTTTATGATGGAAGTTCTTGTCCAGAAAGTGGCAGGAACTTGGAGCCTGGGCTTACGGGTGACAGAAAAGCACTGAGTCCTACCCTCCATGCCTATGACCTGCCCCAAAATACTTTGCTGTAGCAAGCCTTTAATACAGAATAACAATGCTAGAATAAATTATAGGAAAAGAGTAAAGGACATCAAAGACAATTCTAGTCACCATTTTAATTTCCTGTATGGGAATGCAAACAAATGGCACTATTATGGTTACTGATTAAGAGAATGTACTGGTTGGAAACCTGCAGAAGCTCACGTGTCGCAAGTAATAGATGTGCAGCATAATAAAAGCCTCATCACTACACAAGATTTTGCAATTTCTTTTGGCTCCCTCTGCTAATTTATCCACTAGTATTCAATAGTGTGCTATCATAGTGCCCAGATGTACTCTGATGAAGTCCTCAGAGTTATCTCTGCAAAGAAAATAAAGCTCTCTTCTCTAGCAGCTTCTTGTTAACATGAAGTCTCTCTTCAAACTGAAGGTTTCATTTGAAAATTACAATTGCTCAGCTTTTTTACCCTGTAAAATTAATTGACCTAATTTCTGAAGACCTTTGTGAGTAAACTTAAAAGAACGGTCAGCGTAGCTGATTTGGATGCATATCTAAAGTATGTATGTGCCTGCAGATAGCTGCAGAATTTGTGTTTGTAAGCTTAGCTGGGGTCTGCAAGTTCCTGTTTGCACAGGCTTATGTGAGTGTTACTGGGCCTCAGCAGGCTAAATCTGCTAGCCGAAATCTACAACAAAGATGCCCTCAGAAGCCCTGTGTTAAGACAGCTTTGTAGTCCTCAAGCAGCACGTCAGAGATTTGTTACTGGCCTGAAAGGGTCAGCAAAGGCTAGCTGTGGATGGATCGCTTGACTCCACTGCAGTTCCTGAGCCGGAGTGTTGCAGGTGAGTGATTTTTACCCCAGGGAATGGGGCTGTGAGCTCGGGAAAGCAGCTGACCCAGGGGCCTGTGGCTGATGCCATGGCTCCGAGTACCTTGATGGCATGAAGTTGTTGTGCCTGCGTGTGTGCCGTGCAATCCAGTCCAATCCTTAGACCCAGAGAGCTTCGTGGGGTTTGCTTGTAATTGCAAACCAAAACAAGTCAAGTAACGGTGACCTCTGTAAGTACAGCAGCCCTGCCAAGGGCCCTAGGCTGTTTTACAGATCAAGCAAGGGAAGGAGGGTGCAGAGTTATTCACAACTATCTCTTCGTAAAGCAGAACCTAGCTGACCCAAAGGCATAGCTAAAAAAAGATAAATACTGGAATCTGCTTAGCTTTGTCATATTTGTGCCTTGTAAGCATAATTTTGAGGTTATGCAAAATAATTTTCTGTCAAACCCACAAAAAAACCCACCCTGTGGATCTAAGGTTTTACTGTTGTTTTTGTGAAGGAAGTCTCATGTGCTGTTTTCTTAGAAAATGAAGCTCAGTTCATAGCCATATGATTAAAACAGACTCTTTCCTCTCCCCTAAAAAAATAAAATCACATGAGCTCACTTACAAAAGCAACAGTCAAATTCTGAGTTTGCTGTAGTGTATAAAAACACTTAGCACCATTAACCATTTCCTGGGATAATCAGCTCATGCAGCACCAGAGTTAGTAAATGAGTGAAAGGCCTCAAAGAATTTTTTATTTCTCTTATCCAAAACCTGCTGTAGAAGTGTATAAGGAAAAGCTGCAGGGACAGTTTAATAATCACAGAAGCAAAAGAAATCATGAGAAGGGTGAGACCAATTAGATATGAAAGAAGGCAGAGGAATGTCAAACTGCAAAAATATGATTTCAGTTTTTTATGAAGGTTCATCATCAGGCTATGTGACAGTAGTTAATTTTTATTTTTATTATTATTGTTATTGTCCTTGAAATATTTTTGAAATTCTAGAGTGAGAGCAAAATATTATTATTTCCTTGTCTGCAGTTTTAAGAAATGTTCAAAAAGAATTTTTTTTTTTTAATTTTTGTTGGTGAGGGGTGGAGTTTTAGGGTTTTTCTTCAATTTTTGAGGATGTCTTTGCTAATGGCCTGATTCTGTGTGGTGCTGAGTGACCTCCACAGTTGCTGAGACATCGAAGCACTCAGGAGCATTCACAATGGGCCTTTCCCCCCACCCCC